>JANFOE010001485.1:0-285376 GCA_025667525.1 Glebionis coronaria | reverse complement strand
AGAGAGAGAGAGAGAGAGAGAGAGAGAGAGAGAGAGAAATTTATGTGTGTGAGAGAGACAACAAATATGGAGTCGAGGTTGCAAACTCGTATGTTAATGTTGGGAGAGTCAAGTAGACGCGTGCATTAGTTTGAATATAAAATTCAGAAAAAAATATATAAATAAACAAACTTTATAAGTTGTTCATAAACTATATATAGTTATAATTGAAGGTACGAATGTGTATTAACAAAAAATAGTCAAAATTTCGATTTATAAGAAAGTATACATGCTACGAAAGAAATGAATAATACTTTGTAGATATATTAAAAGGACAATATTGACAAATTTTGATTGTCGAATCACTTTGCATCTTTACTATTCAAAATGATTAAGAAGCAAGTGGAATCGCTCAGCATCATAATTGTGACTTTCAAACACCAAAACCTTTGATCGAATAAGAGGTGGGGACTGAATCATTCGATTTAGAAGTTAGCAAACACAGCTTTACATACCGCTAAAAGAACTTTGAAAATATATTAGTATTCTACAATAGGATTGAGCATGATAGATTCAAAACCGACCTAAAATGGACCGGACAATTTCGGTCTTATCTTCGGTCCAAGTTCTTGGATCATTTCAATCAAAGGTTTGGGATCATTTCACTCCTTGGTTCGGTCTGTCAAGTTTGATCCGGTTCAGTCTTACCAGTTATCTCGTTGATATGAGAAAGTGATATGCATATCAAACAAAGTGACGTGTTACAATGTGCACATCACTTTATATGGTATGGTGTGCATATCATCTTCCTAAAATAATATAGATAAACATGGAGTTGATATGAATATAAATCCTCTTTTCAGCATAAACCACATCAACAAATCATATTCATACAAACCAATTTTCCACCTTTTTCTTAAAAACTAAATATCTCACAAACAGTAAATCGTCAAGTGACAAAAAATACACCATTAAAACCAGAATTAAATCATTTTTCTACCGACGGGCACATGTATATACTTTCGAAAAATCATTATTTCTGAGAAAATCATATATGATCCGTGATACGGATCATATATGATTTTCCAAAATCATATATGATTCATGATACGAACAATATATGTTTTTCTCAGAAAAAAGTTGATCAAAAGTATATATTTGTGTCACTCGATAGAAAGATGATTTAATTCTCTTCATGATGGTATGTTTCGTTTTGTGTAACGATTAACGGTTTGTAAAATATTTAATTTTTAAAAAATTGATTTTTTTGGTTATATGAAAAATATGGTTGGTTTAGATTGGTTGATTGGATATATGATAAAGAGAGGGTCTACGCTGAACTTTTTCCCATAAACATGTTGTTTTGTTTTAAACGTTTATTTACAAGCTCTTGTTAAAGTATATACTCATTTTAGTCCACCTAGAATTGAAAGGTTAGTTTTTGTTAGAGCGACAATAAACTGAAAGATTAGTTTAAACGTGACGTAAAAAGAAATTTGAAATTGACGACGACTTATTTTTTGGATTTGGAGTGATGTTTGCTTCATTGCGTGAGTGTTTTTTTAACACACTTGTCAATAACTATGTTGATGATTAGGAGTGAAAAATAATAATACGATTCAAAAAAATTGGTTTCTAAAAGAACCGTTTTTTTCTAAAATCGTATTTTCTCAAATCGATCCGGCAGTTCATAACCGGTTTAATAAAATGGTTGAACTAATTTAACGACTAGTGAAAAAATGGTTAAAACTGAACCGATTCGGTTAAAAACCAGTTTTAAATCACGCTGGTTTAAGCCAAAACGAATTGGCTCAAACCGAATCGATTTTACAAAACAATCTTGTTTGCCCAGCGCGAAACTAAACTTGAACCAATCAAATCCGTATCAAAGTACATTGTATCGGAAAAAATCCGTATGATATTGATTTGCTCAAAAAACCCCATGGTAAACTAGTAAGTAGTAACAGGTAGTATTAGTTTTCTTATTTTAACCAGTCCAGCATTGGAGACGATTGGAGCATCTACGGGGGTTTTGTCTCTCCTTCAGCTACTTTAACGAACTCAACTGGTCTTCTAACTGTGGTAGTAGGAACTATCCCGTCCTTTGTCAAAGATTTGGTTTGATGCAGGTTCTTACAAAAAACAAAAAACAGAGGCAAAGAAAATATATGCTCCGCTTTTATGGGCTAGCATAGAACGAAGCAAACTTAACATATGAACATTGTGCTAATTTAACTACACATCGTGTTGCAGAATGACAACAAGGCACAAAATCTAATTAATGATTCGGAGAATGCAAGTCTGTGACAGAATAATGGCATATTGCTAAGGTGTGCAAATGAAAAGAATATGTAAGTTATAGATATGGCTTTATAATACAAAATGGAGAAGGATCCAATATCAGGTTACCCGGGAACTCGCCTTTTTTGCTAATGATATGAACAGCCTAACCGACATTCTGGCGGCCATTTCCGGACTTCTCCCTGGCTATCCCAAGATGTTCACCTAACAAGGATTGAACCATGGCCGATTCAGAGACTTTTAAGACTCCTTACCACTAGTCCACCTTGGTGATGGTTATAGTTTTATAATATCTCTCTTCAAAACTGTATCTCATTTGGGTTTGCTGCATTTGGGTACCCTTTATACTCCAATTTCAAATTCAGTGTCGCACAAATAGCCTGAAACTTCAACCTTAATGAGCCCATAATATATGTTATGGTCCCGTTTTCTGGATCAATGATAGGATACTTGTAGAAAAATAAGGCTAGATGATCTAACAACACTTTTATTCACTTCAAACAATCAAAGGAACAAGAGAGAGTTTTAAATATAAAATCCACCATAGTCTCAACTAGTATGGATCTATTATCTAACCTGATAATAGTTTTACAAAGAAAATAAAAATAAATCAACAAGATGAAATAACCCAGAAACGAAGAATGAAATGTGTGGTCGCCATTGATGGCTGCACAAGAAACACACACACAAACATAACCCTAACTCAGAATGAGTTAGGGTATTATACAAATGAAACAAGCAACGGTCTTCTAAACCCAATGGGCCTTCAAGCCCAACTCTTCAACGTTAATAATCTTCAAAAATCAACACTCCACTTTTAGTCCCTAAAATAATACAAAAGGCAACATTAGTCCTTATATTTTTGAATATCAGATTATCTAGGAATTTAACATCCCCCCTTAATTTGATATTCTATACAGATCAATCATTCCAAGTCTTTTAACCAGGAACTCATGTTGTGGTGTATCCAATCCTTTGGTAAGGATGTCTGCAATTTGATTTGCAGACTCCACCTTTTGAGTTCAAACAACCCCATTCAAGATTTTTTCCCTCACAAAGTGAAGGTCAATCTCAAGGTGTTTAGTTCTCTCATGGAAAACAGGATTGGCAGCAATCTTAATTGCTGAGTTACTGTCACAATAAAGATCCACAAGCAAAAGATTACTACACCTCAAATCTTTTAGAGTTTTAAGGATCCAAATGACTTCACTAGTCACTGAGGCCAGAGCTTTATACTCAGCCTCAGCTGATGACTTAGAGAGAGTGATTTGTTTCTTACTCTTCCATGATACAAGATTATCATTCAAGAAAACACAATAGCCAGTAACAGACTTCCTAGTAACAATGCACTTAGCCTAATCAGCATCTGAGAAGGCTTTAAGAGTCATACCTGGGTGTTTCTTAACATGAATACCCAAACCTGGTGCACCCTTTAAGTATCTGAGAATCTTAAAAGCAATCCTTAAGTGAGACCTTAAGGGTGAGTGCATAAATTGACTAAGACAATGGACAGCATAGGAAATGTCAGGTCTGGTATTGGTCAAATATATAAGCTTACCCATAAGCTTTTGATAATCCACAATGTTTTCCAACAAGGGATAAGCATCACATGGTTCATTGGAAATGGACAGTTTATACAACTAGGGTGTCTTGGAAGGTTTGCAAGCAAGCATACCATATTCAGATAAAAGATCAAGGACATACTTCCTTTGATTCAAACATATTCCATCTTAGGTACCAACAACTTCAATTCCCAAAAAATATTGCAATTTTCCCAAATCTTTAATCTTAAAATTACTTTTCAAAAACATTTTGAAGTTGTCTATTTATTTTTTATTGTTGCCAGTAACAATAATATCATCAACATAAACAAGCACAACAGTAAAACACTTCTCACAATCCTTAGTATAAAGAGAGTAGTCGGACTTGCTTTGCACAAACCCATTTTCAATTAGAACAGATGTGAGTTTAGCATTCCACTGTCTAGGAGACTGCTTCAGTCCATAAATAGACTTCTTAAGCTTACAAACAAGTTTAGGATTACCAGAGTAAAATCCTTGAGGGGGTTTCATGTAAACAGTCTCATCCAATTCACCATACAAGAAAGCATTGTTAATGTCCAATTGGTATATAGGACAAGATTGATTAATAGCTAAGTTAATGAGACATCTAACAGTTACCATTTTAACAACAAGTGAGAAGGTTTCCTCATAATCTATACCATCCTTTTGACCATAACCCATGGCAACAAGTCTGGCCTTATACCTTTCTATCTCACCACTGAAATTGAACTTAAGTTTCCAAACCCACTTAGAATTTAAGGCAGTCCTATCAACAGGCAATTCAACTAAGTCCCAAGTGTCATTTTCAAGCAAAGCAGCAAATTCAACATTTATAGCATCAACCCACTCAGGACTTTGACAAGCCTCAAAACAATTCCTAGGTTCACTACTCTTATTTAACTGAGTAACAAAGCATAACACATCTCCTTTAATTTTGGAATATCCAACAAATTTTTCAATCCCATACTTGACTTGGAATTAACAACAAAATCATTGTAATTTTTAGGAAAAACAGAAGGTCTAGAAGACCTTCTCACACCCTGGTCATCCTGAGCATTAATATTAGAAATACCACCCAAGTTTGGTCCATGCAAAGGAAGACTAGGGTGAATTTCTAAATTTACTTCAGACACATGTGTTTCATCAAGTGTGGCAGCCTCAACACTTGGACTGGCATCTGTGGTATCATTGCTAGAAGCAATGTGTCCACTGTCACATAGACCCAAGTCTGGGTTACTAGCACTTGGTGACTTACTGTCACCATTATGATTATTTGTAACTCTCTCATCATCATCAGGAAGCTCAGGATTTTCCAAATCAAAAATGGTCAAAACTTTATTGTTTTGAGAAACATCAACATCTTGATTCGTATTCTTTTTATTTAAAACAGTATCTTTAAAGGGAAAATGGACTAAAAAACTTGACATCTCTAGAAACAAAGAACTGATGTCTATCAAGACTATAAAGTTTGTAACCCTTTTGAAAATTAGAAAACCCCATCATAACACATTTTTCAGATCTACTGGTGAGTTTGTCATGACTATTCAAGACATTAGCAAAGCAAAGACAACCAACGGTCCTAAAATGAGAGAGATTAGGAGGTGTGTTATATATCATCTCATATGGAGATCTACCATTTAGCACAGAAGAGGGCAATCTGTTGATAAGATAAGTAGTAGTTAGAATGCATTCAGTCCAAAACCTTAAGGGTATTCCCCCCCTGAAACATAAGGCATCTTGTCAAATTAGGAAGATGCCTGTGCTTCCTTTCAACCACCCCAAGAGCAAACAATAAAAAAAGCAGATAAATCAACTAGCGATCAAAAGAGAAAGAGTGAGAGGTGTTACAGTGAGACCAAACAAAGCACAATCGATCTGATATATCTAGATTCACTTAGTCTAGATGATATCAGAACCTCCAATTGACAAACCCTAATTTTTTCCTTCAAGGGAAAAATAGGGAAAATCAAATCCAGCAAGAGATAACAGCCACCAATGAGTCACAAACACCAAGAACCTCAAGAACCTCAAGATCCAGTCACAAACAGTAAACCCTAATTTTTTTAAAATTAGGGGTTTACCACTTATGAGACAGATAATACCACAAGAGTCTCAACAAAACCACAAATCAGTCACCGGAACCTTTGAATCAAAAGATCCCAAAAAAGTCAAACCCTAATTTTTTTTCAAAAAAAATTAGGGGTTTTGTAAATCGAGAGAGTATAACGCTATTCCAATAGCAGATCGACCAAAAAAATCAATTTATAACTTTGTATCAAAAAATATAAAAAGAAAAGTATTTTCTCAAAAAACTTTTCACAATAACTGAGTCAGATTTGATAACCTGGCTCTGGTACCATGTAGAAAAATAAGGCTAGATGATCTAACAACACTTTTATTCACTTCAAACAATCAAAGGAACAAGAGAGAGTTTTAAAGATAAAATTCTACCATAGTCTCAACTGGTATGGATCTATTATCTAACCTGATAATAGTTTTACAAAGCAAATAAAAATAAATCAACAAGATGAAATAACCCAGAAACAAAGAATAAAATGTGTGGTCGCCATTGATGGCTGCACAAGAAACACACACACAAACTTAACCCTAACTCAGAATGAGTTAGGGTATTATACAAACAAAACAAGCAAAGGTCTTCTAAACCCAATGGTCCTTCAAGCCCAACTCTTCAAAGTTAATAATCTTCAAAAATCAACACTCCACTTTTAGTCCCTGAAATAATACAAAAGGCAACATTAGTCCTTATATTTTTGAATATCAGATTATCTAGGAATTTAACAATACTTAGACACCAACTCATCCATCTCTCTGGTTTTCTTTTGAACCCTGGTCGAGAAGAATGTTGGTTCAACTCGAATAAAAGAGTTCCAAACATCGATGCATTCTCTATAGAACCCCAACTCTTCACCATTTATGAAACCTGTTTTTAAACCAACTTCGCGCCCCTCATTTTTTCCAAAAGGAAACCCGGCTTTATAGCCTTCTTGAAAACCATCTTTTAAGTGGATGTCTTCTAAATTTACTGACGCACCAAATATGTCATCGATAGGATCCATGCAGCCAACTATAGCATAAATAAGATATTTTTTCTTTTTTCTTTTTTGTTCAACATAATTTTATCAATAATTATAATTTACATATGAGGAGAAGGCAAACGGGAAACAAGCTGCGCCGCTAGCCCTTTTTGTATAGCAAAACAAATGAAACTAGATGTGGAAAATTGTGGGGTTGGTCGGGTTGAGTTAATGGTAACAATGGTAGAGGGAAAGACTCCACCACCACTGTTATTGCAGGGACATACGGATACTTAGCAACAGGAAATTATTCTTAACATACTACTGATCTTAAGACGCACCATTGTTCCAGTTAACACCTCCCAGGCAGATTCCATATCCCATTACACCATTGTTCCAGAAAACAACGTGGTGGGTCATGGAGGATCCGGAATGGTTTACAAAGTTGATTTGAGCAACAGACAAGTCATAGCTGTGAAGCGATTTTGGATTCAGAAACTAAAAGACGGATCTTCTGATGATAACCTTATGTTGGACAAAGAACTGAAGAGTGAGATCGAGACTCTAGGAAGTATAAGGCAAAAAGAAAAGACTCTAGGAAGTATATCTGATTTTGTGTTAATCAGATATCAGATTTGTTTTTGCGCATTAGTCAAATATGGAGTATTTAAAATAAAAAAAGATCATTATCTGCACTTGCAGCAACAAAAACTTATGCTATTCTTCTTATCCATTATTTCCAAGTACCACAGGCGGTAACTAAAGCTACTTCCTTTTTTCATCATACCCCTGTGCATATCTTTTCTAAATACTACCTTCCAAGTATGTCTTTCCCAACTAGCTCAACTCTACAAATTAGCTCTACCTATATACGATCTAAAGGAACGATAGATAAACTATTAGACCCAACAAGTTCTAGCTAATAACAAAATTAATATAAGGTGATGATAACGGCAAAAAAATATACTCCCACCATCAGACCATCCTTCTTTGATCCCCTGGAATACATAGAAATGAATAGATGAGAGCTTATTTTTACTATAGTGAATAATAGAAGGCTTGACAGATTGCCAAAAAATGGGTGTATTTTGACCCGTTGACAGAAGGACACATATTTTTGTGCAATTGATATACTACCTAATAAACAAATACTGTAACATATTTTCGACAAACAAGAAAGAAGCTTTTATAGGAAAAATAATACAGCACTATTCACTAAACATGTACGTACACTTTAAAGATTGAGTGTAGTATATATAAACAACAGAGACAATCAAGTGTTAAACTGTAACTACTCATCAAAGCCCATTGGGGTCTATCTTCTAAAGCGCTTGCTAGTCAACTTCATTAATTGACAATCTGGGGGAAGAAACTTGCTGACTTCTGAGAAGGGTAACCACTTGATGTATCTTGTTTTCTCACAGAGTTCGGTAGATTTTCGTAACATGAACGTTGCTGCTTCGAGTTTCCGTTCCAGAGGTGCGTTTAAATTGATGAGTCGAGCCCTATGAGGCGCCTTTGGTTTTCGTTCTGAATTGACCTGCTGCTGCTTTTTCTTTAACAAGTTAGTGTTGCATCCAAACTGATCTCTACTGCGCTTCCCAAGAACCACTTTACTAGTGGTATGTTGTTTATTTGCAGCAGTTGGAACGTAGTGGAAAAGAATGGTTCTTAGAGATTGGCCTTGAGGAGCGTACTTGGTGAACAACTTAATTCGCATCTTGAGTACTTTTCTGGGTTCTCCAACTCCATTCTCAGACGACAGAGCGCTCTTGTGAAATACTAACTTCAACTCTTCCATCATTAATTAATTTATTACTATCAAAAAGATCGAGGTGATGAACCCTAGATAGATGAGATGAGATTGAATTGGATCAAGAAAAGAAAAGACTGTGAGAACTAAGGAGTCTCTGTTGCTCATTAAATAAGCTAAAAATTATTAGGTTTTGTTGCCTCAACGGTTAGATTTTGTGTTAATCCCATATTAATCCATAACACAAGATTTAGAAGAGATATTTAGAGAGAGAAAGAGAAGAAAAGTAGAGAGAGAAACAAGAGAGATTTTGGAAGGTTTATGTTTACTAGAGAGAGAATGTAAAATGAACCAACACCCTCTTCCACACATGGAAGAGGGTATATATACCCTTGGCATATGGGCCTTGGGTTTAGAATCCTTGGGTCGGGCTTGGCTTTGTTATGGGCTTACGCCCCTAACTTATACAATATTAGCTTAAAGTCCAAGCCCGGTTTTCCCGACTAACCTATTACAATACAAGACCATTAACGACTAAGATGACCTATTACATTCTTGTTCGACTATATAAAATATAGGGCTAAAAATCTCCCCCAATGTATCGGTCATCTTAAAAGGCTTAAAAAGCATAAGATGGTTGAGTGAATACATTCTTGTAGAGGAGATCTTCCTGCTTTGGTCTTGTATCTTGGTCTTGATCTTGTTTGTAACAGCTTTGTTCCTTCATGCTTTCGTGATCTTTATCTTGAGCCTTTGTCATTTGACTTTGAGTGCTTGAGATCTTCATCTGTACTCCTTGTGACTAATATGACCTATTACATTCTTACATTCTTAGGTATCTTGATTATCGCCATCTTGTGCTCTTGTAACTTCTGAATCGACATCGGTTGCACAGCTACGCCACCTTCTTGATATGCATCAATATATATAGACACGGATGAAATGGCTTTGAACATTTCACCCTAACTCGGTAGCGTTTTACCTCCGGTCGGTGAAGACCATTAGACGGTATTAGATACCGTACCTATGATTGGGTAGATTCGATTAAGAACCTCCTTGACAGGGTTTCCCGGCGGTAGTTGCCAGTTCTCTTTACTCGACCGTCTCAAAGCAGACTGCGAACGTAAAGAGTGAATCATAAGGATAAATTATCCGTCTGATTAGAGTCGTCAATTCAGAGTTCCTGGAACAAGTTTGATTCAAAAAGAATCGCACCATTGTTGCTTTCCAGTTTGTCACAAGCTTGATTCATAGAGAATCTTGCGAGTTACCTACCGCAGTGCTGTTTGATGTTGACACTGGAAGGATTTCCATTCGTCATTGTGAACACTAATGAGTGTCACTCTGAATATTCTGGCAAGATCACATAGATTTTGCGAAGAAACCTGGAATCAAGTTTGAATCAGTTAAGAATCCAAACTTAGTTGCTTTCCAGTTCTCACAAGTTTGATTCGTGTAGAATCGCACAAGTTACCTACCAAGAGCTTGTTTGATGCTGGCTCAAGCAGGATTTCCATCTTCATTGTGAATCGTATCACTCATATGTTCTGGCAATATCACAAGGATAATGCCTAGGACTCGATTGTGTCCTAATGAGATGATAGATAGATCTCGTTTGGCTCTAGACTCAATAAGTGCATTTTGGTATTCGGAGGCTGGAGCAGACTGTCACCTTTTCAATATTAACTGACTCGGAGTGAGAAAGTCAATAGATACGTGTTGATCTCCGTGACAATGAGACAAGTTTCTTTTGAGAGAAACTCGAATGGCTGGGGAAGGGTTGTGCATCACATCACTGGGTCCATGACACTTGTCTTCGATAGATGTGTTAACCCGGTTTCTGCCTAAGTTGCATAGAATATTCAACTCCTTCAATGCTTACCAGTACGTCATCACTAGCACCTTGTTGTGATTGTTCCAATGCTAACTTAAGTAATTGGTCCGCATTCAGCTTCATTCAACTTCATCTTTCCTAAGGACAACTATCTCTAGCTATGGAATGTCCTTGGGTAGATCCCTCCGGTTCTGGTTGGATCATAGGACTTAGTTTCCTATCCTAAACCACCTTTTGACTCCATCGTTCCATCGTGGATAGTAGGTTTTTTTGGGTATAGATCGTAACCATAACCCATTGAAAACCATTCAAAGTGTTTGATAAAAATCAAAACTTTTAACACTTGAAAGTTTTACATTTCCGAAAAGCTCCCCCTACACACATGCATCGATATACGAAATGGTTTAGTATGTGAAGGAAAGAGTTGCACATGAGTCTTTAAGATCACCTGTTACAATATATTACATTTTAATCACATTTTCTCTAATATAAAATATAATATTAGAGATATCAATAGATTAAAATATGACAATTTCCGAAAAATCGACGGGGAGAGAAACATGTGTGCACGCATGAATCATGGAACATTTTCAGTCGGATCGCTCCCCTTCAACAATATATGTGTGTCTTAAGAAAAATTTTTAGAAAAACGACACCACAAAATATGTTGAGGTATGGAGTTGAGATGCCTTTACCGATAATATATAAGACAGATTTAATATCATATCCGAAATGTGTTGGATACATAAAATATGACAATTTTAGAGATGTACCCAACAAAATTAAAAGGCTTGATTTTAAAACGCTCCCCCTCAAAAATTGATCAAAATAACATATGACAATTTTTAGATATAAAAACCACATATGAGGAAGGGAGTGTTGAACACACAATTTTGAAAGATTTAGAAAAAACCTTTTGAGAAATTTTTGAAAAATTGTGTTCAACGGTTTTAAAATAAATTCCGATTTACATGAGCTCAAAACTTTGAATGTTTTGTGATTAGCTCATGACCG
This sequence comes from Glebionis coronaria, assembly GCA_025667525.1. NCBI lineage: Eukaryota > Viridiplantae > Streptophyta > Magnoliopsida > Asterales > Asteraceae > Glebionis > Glebionis coronaria. Next base: position 273,898 of record JANFOE010001485.1, on the reverse strand, counting down.
AGAAAAATTAATTTCCAGTTGTGAAGGATAAGTTATCATCCGTGATAAACTTTCCTTAAGTGGAAGTACGAGTTCTAAGCTGACATTTACTTAGAAGTCGTTTTTCATGAACTTAAAAACTTTGAATGTTTTTATAGGTAGCTCATGACCGAGAAATATTAATTTCTCATTGAAAAGGATAAGTTATCGTCCGAGATTAACCTTCCTTATTTGAGGTCCGAGTCCTAAGCTGTGATTTGCTTAGAAGTCATATACACGAGCTTAAAAATTTTGAATAGTTTTAATGTAAACTCGTGTCCGAGAAAATCGAATTTCTCGTTTTGAGGATAAGTCATACTCGGGATGAACTTTCCTAGTTTTGAAGTACGAGTTACAGTCTGACATGTGACTATAAGTCTAGTACACGAGCATAAAACTTTTGAATTGTTTTAATAGAAGCTCGTGTCCGAGAAATATTAATTTCTCGTTTTGAGGGTAACTTATCATTGAAGAGATAAAGTTCCCTTACTTTGACGTTCGAGTTACAGTCTGATATGTGACTGTAAGTCATCGTGATGTTTTACTTGTGAAACCCCCAAGACACGTATTTCTCTGATATCTGCTTCTTGAGCAACCAAACTCTGAGAGTGTCTTTTGTTGAACGGTATGAATATGGAAAGCCTTGGTGTTCTTGTTGAACCGTCACTTTATTACCTGCACTTTCATCAGTAGTTCGTATGCTTGCATGTGGGTTAGTGATATCGTTGTGAGAACCATGTTGGGGTACACCTTGAACCTTTTTCGTGCTAGAGGGAAATATGTTTCTAGTAGGAACCCACCTAAGACCTATTGTTTTGAAGTTTCTACCCGTTAGTATCAATCTAAGACAGGGTCTAGGAGTTACAGTTTTCTCATGCACAGCGGAAGACTTAGTTGGAGAAAACCTATTTCCTGTAGGGTTCCGTCTTTGAGATGCTCTTGCTTTGTGGTTCACCTTGTTCAGGACTTGCGTTATACAATCATCATGAATGGCATTAAACACACATTTGTTACATTTCTTGCAAACAAAGTGCTTAGCATCTGAGAAGGCTCTAGATTTCCTAGGATTGGCAGAATTGTGCACATCATAGAAGGGTCTAGAATTTCTAGATGTGTGATTATAGCTCCTAGGTTGTGGTTTGGTCCTATCTCTTGCTTGTGTATTTTTCTAAGCATCCTCTAGATAGCTTTTATGACCTGTGTCCTTTGAACTACGCCTAGGCATGTTCTTGGAGCTAGATCTAGAGTTTCTTGAAGCATTCATGTGATCGGGTTTTGCAGATACAATCTTTCTTAAGGAGGATCTAGATTGTGGAGTGACTGGTTTTGACAAATTGCTACGCATGTCAGCTTGGGAGGCAAACCTCGGGTTCGACGTTTTAGGTCGTTCAGACTGAAATGCATTCGGTTTTCTAGCAACTGAGCAAGGTCTGATTGGTTGAGAAGGAGGTTTCCCCAAGACAGACTGTTTTACAAACTGAGTATCCACACTATTTCCTTTCAACTTCCTTAATTCATTTTTCACAACTGTAAGTGCAAAAACCTTTTCCTGAATCTGAGCTTTTAATTGCTCATTTTGTAGAAGTAATTGAGCGACACGTTGTTCTAACTTAATGTTCATATTATCAAATATGTCGTTATCAGCAGTCGCGTCATTACTGTCTACAGTGTCAATAGGTTGCACAGATATTTCACTTGGTGAAGCAGGCGGAGGACTTGGATTTTGAGAGGCCAACTTTGTTTGTAACAAATTTATTTGTTTCACAAAATGTTCTTTTTCCGCGTTGAAATCTTGAATCTTACGATCCAATTTTTGTTTAAGAACAACATTTGCTTATTCAAGTTTTTCAAAATAAGCCTCAAATTTGTTATTTTTCTTTGAAAAACCGAGTTTGGCATCCTAAAAATCTTTTTTCTTCTGAGCTAACAGAATTTCAAGCTCATGAATCTTAGAATCAACATCATATACAACATTTAATTGTACCTTATTGGCTCATCACATAAAATGTGTCTGATATCCGCATCATTGACTGTGTGATCATTCCCTGAGCTGTTGCTGGTATGCTGCTTTTCGGATTCTGTTCCACTGCTTTCTGTATCAACCGAACAAGCATCCAATGCTTGACCCTTATCGACGTTGCTATCTTTCGTCTGCATCAGTCGTTGATTCACCCTTCGTTCAAATTGCCTTTGATGGCGTAGTCTTTCAGCAATTGACTTCTTTAGATTACTCAAATGTTGAAGAAGTGACTCTTTGAACGCTTGAGGATCTACGAGAGTATATTTGGTAAAGTATGTACTTGCGAACGCTCGATCGTTTTTGGATAAGCCACTTGAGTCAATGAATTGCTGGAGCTGATTGTTGAGAGTTAAAAGGACCTCCATGGATATATTCTCGTGAAAATCGTCTCTGTCAAGTTCTTGTTGAAGATGGTCTACATTAAGTAGCATCGTTCTGATGAATGTCTCAACATCTTGACCAAATAGTAGAGAGAATACCCGTTTGAATCCAATTTCAAGACGAGTGCCTTTTAGGTCTTCTCTTGAAAGAACCTGAAGGTGTGACTGAAGCAACTTTATGTGTTCCATGCATCTTTCTTTTGCTTTAGACATCTTGTATTTGATTGCATGAACGGTTTTGGTGGTATAATCCTTGTTATAAGGTTTACTGATTGGAGTCTCAGTATTTGTCTGAACCTCAGGATTCTGCATCTTCTCTTTATTCATCTCAGTCATGGACGTTGTTGGTGTTGAATCCACGAAGATGTCCATTGAACGGATGTCTCGAAGAGGATATGATGTGTATGGATTACGAATCTTAGTGGATGTGTTGTGATTTGATTGTGGTTGAAATTCCGAAAATTCCAATTTTTTCAGTCCGACAATAAATTCCTCAGTCCGACAAAACGGTAAGCCGGAAAAATTTTGAATCACCAAATTTTGAAATCGAGTTAGAAATAGCCAAAAAAACTAGTAGGGAAAAAATTTGAAAAATGAAAATTTTAACGAAAAATAAAACCTAAAAAATTTGAAATTTGGCTAATATTGGTCTAGGAAAAAATAAAATTTTCTATAGTTTTCCCGCCAAAAAACTCCTTTTTTTTTTTTGGAAACGATGTTTCGAACCTAGTCAAGATAGTGGCTAAGTCTAAAAATGCTTCAGTCAAAACTACCATCAGAATAATTGGGGTTTTTCAGAATAATGGACATTTTCAGAGAATTGGACCTTTTTCGGAATAATGGGTATTTTCAGAGAATTGAGCTTCTTCGGAATATTTGATGTTTTCAGAGAAATGTCTTTCTTCGGAAAAATGATGTTTTCAGAAAAACAAGCTTCTTCGGAATAATCACTTTTTCGGAAAAATCTTCGGAAAAAAAACACTTTTTCGGAATAATCTTCGGAAAACACACTTTTTCGGAATAATCTTCGGAAAACATACTTTTTCGGAATAATCTTCGGAAAACACACTTTTTCGGAAAAATCTTCGGAAAAGCCCTTTTTTCGGAATAAACTTCGGAATAACACCTTTTTCGGAATAAACTTCGGAAAACACACTTTTTCGGAAAAATCTTCGGAAAAGCCCTTTTTTCGGAATAAACTTCGGAATAACACCTTTTTCGGAATAAATGTTTTTCAGAGAAAAACCACTTTTTCGGAATAATTTTCGGAAAACACACTTTTTCGGAAAAATAAACCCTTTTCCGAAAATATTCATTGTTGGCCGACTTATGCTATTTTCTCAGATCTAACACACCAATTCGAGATTTTAAGCCAAATAATGATCCAAATACCCAAAAATTTTGTGTTTTTACCCAAATAAACAATACCAAATCTCTACCACGACTATGTAGATGATTTGTATCAAAAATAAACCCTAAAAAACACAAACAAAAAATTTGGATCAAGGATTATGGATCAAATACCTTATGAAATCAATAAAACATGAACCACGAATCTTCAATCACCTATTCACTATAGGCTCTTGATACCAAATGTTAATCCCATATTAATCCATAACACAAGATTTAGAAGAGATATTTAGAGAGAGAAAGAGAAGAAAAGTAGAGAGAGAAACAAGAGAGATTTTGGAAGGTTTATGTTTACTAGAGAGAGAATGTAAAATGAGCCAACACCCTCTTCCACACATGGAAGAGGGTATATATACCCTTGGCATATGGGTCGTGGGTTTAGAATCCTTAGGCCGGGCTTGGCTTTGTTTTGGGCTTACGCCCCTAACTTTTACAATATTAGCTTAAAGTCCAAGCCCGGTTTTCCCGACTAACCTATTACAATACAAGACCATTAACGACTAAGATGACCTATTACATTCTTGTTCGACTATAAAATATAGGGATAACATTTTGATTTTGGATTTCAGTCGGTTTCATCTTATTGTCGTGTCTTTGTTTTTTCTCCCGCGCTTTTTGCCCCCATCGCAAGGAATCTCATCATGCCATTTCTTTCAATTACTGTTTGTCGGTCTCTAAATAACACTTTCTTTATTTAATTAAAAAGATTTACTATTTTTAAATAATTTTATCTAATTTTATTTATAAAGTTTTTTTATATTAATAAAATTATAAAAAGCTTTTCGAGATTATATTGATGTGTCTTTCTATTAAAAGATAAGAATATTGTCACCTCGTTGCATTAATTTTTTTCGGTTGATAATTTATCGTTTCAATAAAATATTTAAAATATCCAAATAAAATTCATAAACAAAATTAACCAAAACTAAAATAAAAAATCGTCAAATTTTAAACATAAACTTGAAGAAAAAGTTTCATGTAATTTTTACATAATTTTTTTTTAAAAAAAATCGATTAGATTTTGAATTTGAGTCGGTTTCATCTCATTACTGTGTTTTTTTCTCCCACACTTTTTGCCCCATCGGAATATGCCCATTTTAGTTAATTCTGTCTCTACTTTAATTAAAAGATTTATTATTTTTCATTTATTCTATCTATTGGTTAATTCTATTTTATAATCTCTTTTTATATTCACAAAATCAATTAAATTTTATTATGTGTTTGTAAAAGAATAAATTATATGAAACAATATATATATATATATATATATATATATATATATATATTCTTGTTTTAATTTAGGACTCTGAATTTGAAGTTATTTTTACCAGTAAGTTTAACTACTTTAGTTTACTTAGAGGCAAGTTGAATGAAACAAAAAGGAATATGTTTAGGGTGTTGAGTTTTGGAAGGTGGTTGGATTTGTCGTTTGTTCACCACGACCAGATTTTGATAGATTGGATGCTTCGTATACAACGGATTGTTGATGATGCCCATTATGACTTGTCAGTTATATATAACCATCAATATAGGACTCTACATTTCAGTCGTCCTGAGTTCCCCATTATAACTAGTCTACAGTTTGAAATGTTTAACTTTAGGTTATATCGAGAATGTGAGATAAGATTCGTATCACGGGTTTTACCAAAGAAAGTAGGTTAAACAATCACCAACCTAGAACTTTTAGGTGTACTATGTGAGACCCCCAAAATCCGGCAAGAAAACACGTAGGCAGCATGGGGGTGCCACATCATGGCACAAGAATCAATAAAATACATTTGACACAAATTTAACGTAATCAAACATTTATCTTACATCATAAAAGATCAGATGTAACACCTCACTTTGACAAGTGGACCGTTACATGATAATTATGGCGTGTCATCAAAGCATGCGAGGTAAATGTCTTAAAACATAAATGACTATAAAGGAAAACCAGAATCAAACATCGGTCTCTAAACATAAGCTCACACATGCATAAAGTAAAGAATGTATAAAAGGACTAAACAATGTCCAAGCAAGCATAATTATATGAAATGCAAAAGATAAGAAGTCTAGGGTAGCTTCCATCCTATGCACATACTCTCAGTTTCTCAAGTTCGTCCATGTGTACCTGCTATATGGGACTTGGAAAGTAAATACAGTTGAGAAATACGCTCAGTGAACGGATATAATGGCATGATAAGAATAACTGAAACATAAGTAAAGTATGAAATGCAGCGGAATATGTGTAAGTCCTAGAAAACCTAGAACATGTTTTATAAATTGGTTTATATCTGAAAAGTCATATGTTTAAACATGAAAATGTAATTTAAATGCCAAAGAGCTCATATAGGTAATGAAAAGATCAACCTGCATGAATACATAGAGGGGTGACCTCGTCATGCAATTAGAAGGGTGACCTCTAATTATATTAGTCTGGGTGGAGGGATCAGCTCCAATGTGACGGATGTAGAGCACACACCACCGTCACCTTGTAAACCTGCAAAACATGTACTAGGATGCACCCATACGCCCCACATGATAATAACAATAATGGCCAAGTAACTGAAAGGGACGCCGCGAGAAATCACTCTCGTCAAGGAAGAGTCATAACACTGGTGCCTCAAGTGTTATGGTTATGGTACCTCCATAACTAAGTGGACATGGTCATACATGTATATAGCTCAAGCAATTTAAAATGATAGCATGGTAATTACTGAAAAATTTTGTGACATGTAAACTACTGGGGAAAACAGATGGCAGCAAACGGGAAATCTTAATCATTCATAGAAAGAGAATGTCCATACTAAAGGACGGAATATCCGTACCTTATGTCTAGTAACGCTGAAAGATGAAAGGCGGAAAGTAACTACTCCGACTTCATGAATGCTACATAATAAAGGACGTGAATTAGTTGTTCATGTATAACTTGTTGATTATTAGTTTACTTTACTTGTTCTTCACTTGTTTTACTTCTTCTTGACTTGTTTTACTGTTTCATGTTTTATCATGTACTTCTTAGTGTTTCATGTGTTCTGATTAATGTATTTCATGTTTCATGTGTTATAATACTTACTGTTTCATAATCAGTAACTTTCCAAAAATAGCAGTTATATATATACAGTAACTTTCCAAAAATAGCAGGTTTCCATATATAGCAACTTTCCAAAAATACTAAGTTTCCATCAATAGTAAGTTTCCAAAAATAAAAAGTTTCCATAATTAGTAAGTTTCCGAAAATAGAAAGTATCCATAATTAGTATGTTTCCACAAATAGTATGTTTCCATAAATAGCAGGTTTCCATAAATAGTAATATGCTTGTTAAATAAGCATATGATATAAGCTAAAGCTTAATGAACATATTTTATAAGTCATGATTAATTAAATGTCATATAGTAAAGTTTATTTAATAATTAATATAACATGTCATAATCTTATAGTTAATTATTAATTAATAATATAACATGATTTTCTAAAGTAATTATTAGTTAATAATAATGCATGGTTTATATCTTATTAAAACTTTACTATAACTTGGTAATTGTATAATTAAATTAAAGTAAATATTAATTTAATCAAACCAAGGTTAACATGTAATTAATTAAACTAAGATAAGTCTTTAATTAATTAAATTAAATGGATGCCATGTTTACTATCATGAATAATTAAATTTAACTATTATAAGTCTAAAGTTAATTTAACTAAATGTACCATGTTAATTTCATGAATAATTTATAAAACAATTATATCCTATGTCCATGATTAATTTAATTATTTATGACATGATTTATTTTAATATAACTAATTAAATTAATATAAATTTGCCCAAAATTAAATTAACAAAGTTTATAACCAAACACACCCTTGGTGTGTGTTTCGGTTTACCCGAGCCCGAATTAAGGATCCACCGAGACCCCATGTCACGGCTGCCAAAAACATCACCACCACAGCCACCAGGCTGTGATTTTCTACCACCGACCGGGTGAAGTTCCCACTGGTTGTAGCAAGTACCCACTGCTGGCACACAAACCTTCCACCGAGACCTTCTAGGTCTCGGTTTGCCACTGGCAAGTCAAACATCCCACTGTGGGTGCTGTTGTGTTGCGGCTACACGAAGGAAACAACCACCGAGACCCCTTAGGGCTTGGCTGGCCGAACAAAATCCCCACCGAGACCCTTGTGGTCTCGGTTCCCATGACAACCAAACCAAAACCCGAACTTAATTCCATGTTTAATTCCTTCATACATGTGTTCTTAGATTTAATTAATTGATTCATGAATAAATGAAATAAAAATAAAAGATTAAAGATTTAGGGATACCGAATGTGCAATGATTAGGGATATGAACACGAACAATACCCGTAACAAATCAAAGACAAAGCTTTTTCCCTTTTCTTTTTCTCCTGTGGAACCGGCGGCCAAAGACTAAAGGGGTTAGGGTTCTTTTTATTTTTATTAAAACTTGATAATGAAATTCCGTGGGAATGTTTTGTTACAAGTAAATTGCTTAACGGGCCGGGCCATGGGCCCTTCTTGTTTCTTTAATAACCGGCCAAACAAACACCCTTTATATACTTTCCATTTTCGTGTTTTAATTACTTCTCTTGTGTTAGAATTTATGACATGTGTTCGTGTTTTAAACTCGTGTTAATTCTTGTTGTGCTTTAATTCTTATACGTAAATACTTGTTATTAAGTAAAAAATATACGTAATACTTGTCGTGCATTAATTAATATGAAGTTTTAATTAATCCGAACTTTCATGTAATTAATTTCTTCATGTATTTTATGTGAGTTTTACATCATAGTTTTTATACAAAAGTCCCAGAGTTTTATAAGCTGAAAAATCTATTATTTAAACATGGTTTTGTAAAATATTTTTACCAAGAATATAGGATAAACTTCTGACAGTTTTTTCCAAAACCAAAGTGTAAAGATAACACAAAAATTCCAAGCTGCTATAATATCCTGTAGGCTCTCATCCAAGCAAAATTAAGTATTATTACCTGAGAATAAACATGTAAAATCGTCAACACAAAGTTGAGTGATATTCATAGGTTTAGTAGTAAAGTTTTGGAACACAAGCATTCATTTGTAAAACAAGTAAATAGGGATAAATGGTTATGATCATTAACCATAGTCTGAAACCATTATTATTGCTATTTACCTCATGACACCGAAGCTTAACAAAATGTAAGTTCCCCTAGTTAGTATTCAGCCTAAATACTCAAGAATAAACAAATGTAATGCGTCAAGGTAATACGGGACGGGGATTGTCAATCCCGAGGGATACACCCACAACATTCGTGCTTGCAAGAGGTAATAATGGAATAATTAACGGTGCATGATCAAGAGGGTAAATTTAGTGGCTATGTACACTAAAAGCAATAATAATAATGAAAACTATTGGAAATCATCAAGTTCTGGGAAGCATACATGTTCTGGAGAGCATACAAGTTCAGGATAGCATACAAGTTCAGGATAGCATACAGTTTTAAATGAATATGTTCCACCATGTAAAATCTCACCCCGCGTTTAGAAACAACGTACAAGTAGTAAAAAACAGCTATGAACTCACCTTATAAGCTACGAGGTAATTGAATCACGGAACTCGAAAGCTGAGTAGAAAAAGTAGTGGTAAGACGATCGCGACGACATAGATGCCCGGTAAACACGAAAGCCGCAACCACCAAATAAGGCGTGCACTTTATTAATATACCTAAGTATAAACTCATACTTAGTAAAACCAATTGAATAAACTCAAAACCATAGTATATACGCAAGAAAAACCCACACAAGTGAATTTACTAGACGCTTTTACAAGACTATGTTATTAAGACAAGTGCTCCCGAAAACACTCAACCAGTACATACCAAATGTACCCGTTGATTTCCCATACGTAGACAACTTGGATTCTTATGAAACTTGGTGAAAAACTCAATCATAACCTGAACAAAACTCAGTTTAAATTTCATCCAAATATTTAGATTTTAGAACCACCTGCTCAACTCATTTCTGGACTCTAAAATCCAGACAGTTTTGTACCTTTGTATTGCAAAACCAATTTGATCCAATTAACCGTTACCATTTGTAAACTTGACACCTAAGTTTGAAAATAGACTTAAGACCCCAGGTTTAGAGCCTAATAACATCCCTTGAACCTTTTTGAAACTCATTTTATAGTCTCCGAGATTTGACCAAATATCAACAACAATTTCGTGTTGTGTCGATACTCGCCTCCCGGTACATGAATATTCAAACTAGTGTAACTTTCTCCTCGTTTAGAGTTAGAAGGACTAAATTATACCAAACGATTGTCTCGACAACCACTACAACTATATCCTATCATATCAACACTTAATCAAACTTAAGTACACGAAAATTAGCTTTAAGCCCACTGATCTGAAATGACTTCTTTAAAACCACACTAAATCTTATTTTTACCCACTCCCAACCTCGACCATACTTCAAACAACTCATATTAATCAATACTAACATCTTCTAACCTTTGCATGTTCAATGTGGAGCCACCAAAATTTATAAACAATTGCATGTATTTAAAAAATCAATATAGTAGTAATAACATAACATGGAACCTTACAATTAATTAGATGGATCAAATTATTAAGAACACCAAAAAAATCTTTTTTCCAAGGTTTGATTTCTTCCAATACTTGCTCCTAATATCATAAAAACACACATGCAATGGTTTAAAAATGGATCAAATTAACATTTTTACAAACATAATTTTTTGAAAAATTAAGTGAATGCATGTTGGAATTAAGGTTGAAAGATACTCACAAGATGATTACAAGAATGGGTGATTGCTTGGATTTTCCAAAAACCAAAATTTGTGGTGATTTGGTGGTGGTTTGTGGCGTAGGCCGGTGGCAAGAGAGGAGAGAAAAGGGTGGTGAAAATTTTTTGAAATGAAAAATAAGAGATGTGTGTGAAAAATCCCTTTTTATATGGAAGGGTGGGGTATAAAGTGTAAATAAGGTTATCTTTTGGAGTTATCAATAAAACATTTATTAAAGAGCGGGAATGTTACCTAGTCGGTTTTTAAAAATTTCACGAAACTCGGGTTTCGTCCAGGCCTCATAAAAATTAAAATCTCGTTCAATAAAAATACTTTTTCAAAGATTTAACGCACACGAAAAGTAATAGTAAGGTTCTGAATCGACTTAAAACGTAATGAAACGAAAACGTCAAGATAATCAAGTATCGAAGCAATCGATAATAAGACATAAAAATTCGGGCATCCGTCGGTATCACGATCACTAGTAGTTCTCGTTACTCGTTGATTTGAGTAAACTTTTGTAAAATGCACGAGGGTGCTTTTAAGCCAAAATTTTTGATTTAAATAAACATGGAAAAATAAAATAAGAAATTTTATAATTTCGAATAAAGTATTTATCAAAATCAAAAAAATACTTAAAGTATAATTTATTAAAATTATCAAGATCTCAGGATTTACATATGAAGAATACAAGAAAATGTAACATGTTGAAAAATTCAAGAAGCATGAATAAAAGAAGAAAGGAATGCCGAGAAGATACGAGTTCTCATAGTCGACCCACTAAAGGAACTCTGGTCCCACAGAGTTCAACTGGAGACGGAAGAAGATGCGAACAAATGGAGATACAAAGTTTAGAACTGATTCGCCTCTTTCCCAGGTAATTTCTGCACCAAGGTGAACCTTAACAGTTGGATTTTAACTACGCTTCAGCTTCTTAACTTCTTTTCAAATTTATTTCAAACTCGGAATATAATAATAACCGTTCAGTACGAAGAAGTATAAAGAGATAGAATGAACACGATAATTCCTTAAACGGACAAGGTGCGCAAAACGAGTTAAGATTGATAATCGACAAGGAATCGCAAATCGCGCAACTATACAATACGACAATCTACTTACTAGTGAAATAGAGGAGAAATATGAATTACATATAGACATTTAAAATAAGATTTTCCACAATTATCCGTCTCGAATTTGGTATTACTTTAAAACTCGGCTTAGGTACTTTCTTGATTACAAAAATACAAGATTTGTTCGTTTATGGTGTTAGAATGTTACGACACTTTCAAAATGGTGCCAGTGTAGTTATAGTTGCTTGATAAAAATGGTGTTCAAGGTAAAAGTAATAGTCGCTAAGTGTTTTTCTTGATAAGGATTTCAAAATAAAGTAAAACAATTTAAAATACTTATTTTGATCGGCTTATGAGCTTTTGGATGACTGTATTGATTTATTGTTAAAACTCGGGTTTATTGTTACGATTAGAGAAAATTAAATCACCAAATTATTTGGAATCATTGATAGAAATATAAACTAAACCGACATGATAAAATCAAATAGTTTAAAAGGTAATGTACCATGTTCTTTTTAAACACTAGTTATAAGTATACAAAGGAGGATGTATAGATCTGACATTTAACTTGAAAGGGGTATTTTGGCAAATTAAACACTTGGTACAATGTGTAAAATTTCTTAGAAATTCATAATAATCTATAGAATCACATAAAGGCGTTTATTGCATCAAATAGTAAACATGAGACATATTCGAGTTTTCAAAATATGACAAGATAGCAAATAATAGTCAACAATTAGAATACAAGTAATAGCAGGAGGGAAAAACGAATTTCGTATCAATTCTTAACGAACATGATAGAGTAGATACGTCGATGATAAGACAATAAGAAACCAAGGATTTAGCAAGTGATTAATTTACGAGTGTGGTTGGTGTTTGTAACAACGACTTATTAAGTTCTGATGGTCGATACACGATCGAAAGAGAAAAGCCACACAACAATTTCTTTGAATGAAAGAAAATTCTTAAAAAGTCACTGGCGTATAATTCAAGTAAAATGAACAACATTAGAAATTAGAGAGCAAAATTAACGCATGGTTCACACGAATGAATTTTGATACTATAGAGTCTGACACACATCATGACGGATATATAAAATAATTATTCGCGTCCGGAGACATTCCGAAGGTCTACGAAGATACATAAAGAAGGTTGTTTGATGTAGAAGCATAACAACGTTGAAACTTTCAAGTCTAGTATCAATGGTCGGTAATTGGGCGAGTGGTAACGAGAATTGTATCATGAGGGAAGATGAGGTAACAAGTAAAACAAGGATCGTTGAGTAAAGAAATATGGGCTTGTAGGTACGTAATTCGTTCAACAAAAGACAAGGAAATATATTCATATATCATGAAAGGGTGCTATTCGCATAATATGTAAAGTTTTCAAAACTTTATTTTATCTAACTTTTTTAGAAACACATGTAAAAGCTGGTTCTTTGACAAAATATTTTAAGGTGACTACTATTCCGCTCGCATGGTTCCTTCTAAATAACGCATAGGTGATCAAGACAGGCATAATTTAGGTCTAGCAATGCGATGCTCAGTTTCGGCAAACTAGTATTACGTGTCATATATTTAATATATATATATAATACCAAAATAGAAATCGGAATAATTAATGACACTTTTCGTAAGTAAGTAACTGGCTAGATATTAATTCAACAATTTTAATGTTACAAGATTTCTTTATAAGACCAATGTAGAACAATTTGTAAAAATACATCGTAAACTCAGTGTTAATTAATTTTTTAAAAGGTAACATTCAAGTAGTTAATAAGGTCCAAGTGGAACATTTTGTAAAATGATTTCTAAACAATATCAGTTTGAGTTTATATGGTGACATTATGATATCTTATCAAATAGCGAGTGGTTAACACGAGAGTAATAAAGAGTAATTGATAAGAAAGACTGCAAAATGGTTACAAGGTGATAAGGTTTCAAAAGGTTTAGCCGGAATTGAGACACGTGTAAAGATGATAACGAACGATGTGAAAATAAAAACTTCAAGCCTCAACCCAAATCAGTGGTACAATAGAAGAAAAGAAAAATAAAATAAAATGACAAATAAGTCATGTATAAAATAGAGGATAAAAGAAATCTATATGCATTCGCATCGTAATTTAGTTGACATAAATATGCTTTTAAGAAAGTAAATTATCAATTCTAGAATAATACAACTAACCCGAAAAGTTTCTAATTTCGGAAAGTTTTTATATTAGGAAAGATTATGAATATCAAAAGTTCAGGAATTTAGCACGTTAATAGTGATGCATAAAAAAATGTACACTTTCAAGACTCGAAGTCTAAATCAATTTAGTGTAAAACAGTGTTTTGGAAAAATTTCTAGTTTTACTCGAGACTTGAAACAGATAAAAATGGCCGAAAATGCCCTCGCATCAAATCTGTCAACAAAATGATATTTTAGAAATACGCATAAAATAAGTTCTTAAATTTTACAATTTCAATTGAGTGTAACTTACTCGTTTTAAGATTTACGGTTCGAATTTTGTGTCCTAAACGAACTCTCAACAAGTATAAACATACTTTTATGTCTAAAGTTTATATAAATATTTTCTCGACACCGTTGAATTACCTTTAAATTTTTTGCCGAAAATATATCTTTCGACACACCTCGAAATTTAATCAAAATTTCTCAATTCCTAATCCACGTCATCTAATATATGTCATCAAACCTTCCTAACGACTCAAATCTTGTATGCACACATGACTTTTGGATTTCCATAAAAAAAGAAATATAAATTATATAAAGGAACATATAGCGTAAAAAATGCGTCATGAATACCGACGAAAAACTAGGAACAAATTTCAAAATTCAAAGTAAACAAATCTCCTTGGTGGCACGATCCTCCAAAACACAATAAGATACCGAGAAAGAATGAAACCTTAAGGAGTCGCACTCCCGGAGCGAAAAATTTAATAAAAGAGGATAATAAAAGTCTATACAAGTAAAATAGTATTTTAATCAAGCGCCATAATCTAGACGATGAGTTACAAGATGTTGATGTCATTTCCAAGGTACAAACGGATGTTGTAATTCTAATTCGAAACGTAGAATGGTCAATGAAATGAAATTTAATCGATATACGAATGTCATGTAAAATGGTGACGTAAGGGTCAATCAAGGTTACATAAATCCACGATTATATTCAACACGGATTCAAGGAATGCTTCGAAATGTGTGACTCACACGATGTCCTTTAGTCTTTTTCGGAGAAACATTGAGCTACACAATGGTCTATAGACTATTTTTCAAGACATCCAATCACAAATGGTTAGAAAGCAATTTGGATATCTAAATAAATATCTTGAGGTTAAACAATGAAAGTTGTAACACCCCATTTTTGTAAATGGAATGTCACCCGTGATTATGGCGTGTCATCAAAGCATACAAGGTAAATGTCTTAAAAACATTAAATGACCATGAAAGGAAATACCGGAAACAAACATCGGTACCCTAAGTATAAGCTCATCACACACAAACATAAGTACTATAAAAGAAAAGGACTAAACAGTGTCCAAGGAAATAAGTAGCAAAATGTATGATGAAATGCATAAAGTAGAGAAGACTAGATAGCTTCCAATCCATATGCACGTACGCTTAAAGTCTACGAGCGCCTTTGAGTACCTGCCGTTTGGGAACATGAAAGGAAAATGGCTAAGCATAATGCTCAGTGCACGGATATACAAGTATGACATGGAATAGCATAAGCATATAAGACTAATAGCAGCGGAATAAACTAAGTTCTAAGCAATCTGGTATCATGTTCATAAAACTAGTTTTATAGTTTGAAAAGACTTATGTTTTTATGAAAATATGTATTAATATCCAAATAGCCCATATAGGTCATGAGGTTCCACCATGCATGAATACATGGAGAGGAGACCTCGTCATGCAATTAGAGGGGTTGCCTCTAATTAAATAGTATGGGTAGGAGGGATCAACTCCTAGTGAAGGATGCAAGGCACACATCACATTCACTCTGATATTACTGGTAAATATGAAACTAGGATGCACCCATACGCCCCACCTGATAACATAATATAATGGCCAAAACTGAAAAGGGACGCCACGAGCAATCACTTCGTCGTGGGGAAATCATGACACTGGTGCCTCCAGTGTTATGGTTATTGTACCTCCATAACTAGGTGATACTGGTCATGCATGTATATGGCTTAGGCTATAAGTAATCAAACATATAAAACAATATTGGGAGAACAATTGGCTGCATACGGGGAATCCTAATAAGGAAAGAAGGTCCATACTAAAGGGACGGGAAATATGTACCTTATGTCCAGTGAACGAAGAAGACGGAAGAATGAAAGTCCTACTTCGATATCACTAATGCAACATAAATAGGGTACATGTATAAGTATTCTGTTTACTGAGTAAGTAACTGATTATGTCATCTTTTAGCTTGTTTTATATGTTCATGTCTTGTTTTATTGATTTTAAGGTTACATTGTGTATATCATGTATTCTATGTATTCTGATTAAGTATTACTTGTATTTCTGGTATTATTATACTTGTTGTGTAATAATAAGTAACTTTCTAAAAATAGCAGGTTCCTAAAATAGAAAGTTTCCAAAAATAGAAAGTTTCCAAAAATAGTAAGTTCTCTGAATTAGAAAGTTTCCATATTTAGAATTAAGCTGAATTGATAATCTAATAACATAAGCATAAGTTTACTGATTAAATATCATAAGTCATGTAATTATTATTATAGTTTATTAATAATATCATGTTAATTAAATAAACTATAGGTTATATGATTTAATTAAATATAAGCATGATTTAATTAAATTAAAGTGCATAAAAATACTTAGGTTAAACATGTATTAATATTATATTAATTATAACCTAAGTCATGTTTATTAATTAATTATATTCCATGTCTAATAATTAATTAATACTATAGTCTAAATAAATAAATAAAAATACTTAGGTTAAAACATGTATTATTTAATAAATAATAATTAACCTAAGTCCATGATTTAATTAAATTAATTATAAGTCATGTTAATTAATTTAATACCTTGTAAAAAATAATAACTTGTAAAAAATAAATACTTGTACAGTTTTAGTCATGAACCGGACTCGTGACTTAATTTAAACATGTCGTGAACCGGACCCGATTAACCCTTGAATCGGACTAAACAAACACCCCTTTAACAGTGGCAAACGCGCTCGGCCGATTGCCACTGTTCTTGTTAAAACTGTTACCGGCTTAAGCCGGTGGTTCCCTTCTCTTGGCTAGCCGCTAACCAACAGCAGGTTCCCACCGGCTGTGTGCCGGTGGTCCCCCTGCTGCACCGCGTTCCACCTGCTTGACCCACGCTTGCCATCGGCTATGTGCCGGTGGTGTGGTTGCTTGCTCTGAGACCCAACCAAACCACAAGGACACCCCGACTTGCGTCTGGGTCCCTTGTCCCTTGTTGTCGACCAAAACCAACACCACCGAGATCATAGATCTCGGTTGGTGGTGCGAACCGAGACACACCGAGATCCTTGGGCTCTCGCTTTAAGTGTCGGTCGAGCAAACTAACCCGAACAAAACCCTTAATTTACCCCTATGATTTATTTAACATGTTTTAATCCTTGTCTTTATGTAATCCATGTTCATGTGTTAACAATTAAATAAAAAGAATAAAAATAAAAGGGTTTACAAATTACCGAATGTGTGTAATAATTGAACAACAATAACACGAACTCACTCCTTGAATTTAATTAACCAAAATCAAACAAACACCTCTTTGGTGTTTGTTCTTGCCGTCGGTCAAAGAGAAGAAAAAGGAAGAGTAGGGTTTTTGATTTTCTTGGAAAAACTCTGTTAATAAAATAAAGTTTCCCCTTTTTGTTATTTGGTAAAAAACAAAGTGGGCTTGGCCCCTTGTCTCTCTTGGTGCCGCGGGTTGTTGCGCCCACATGGGTAAACCCGAAGTTTTCCCGTGTTATAATTTACATGTTCGTATGTTCGAGTATTCGGGTTGTAACTGTTCGTGTTATATTTAAATACTTGTAAGTAACGATATTAATCGTATTATATTAATTAAGTACGTACTTACGTGTTCGTGATTTTTACGTTCATGATTTCATGTTCGTGATTATAATTATTATTGTTAATAATTATCCTGTATTATCACGTACTTAATATTTGTTGTATAATAATACATACATAACTTCTGTAATTAATAATCGTGACACGTGTTCATGCTATAAAAGGAAATTTTTAATATGTACGTACGTTTACTAAGTGTATTGTTCATGGTAAAAGCATGCGGGTTTTACAACTCTTCCCCCCTAAAAAGAATAATCCGTCCCTGAATTATAGATAAAATAAAGTGAAAGAGGAACATACCCGAATTCAAAACTTAAAGTGAGGACTCTGTTTCCCAAGTAGCTTCCCGCTCAGTATGATTCCAAAGGATTTTGACGAATGGAATCGTCTTCTTCCTCATGACTCGTTCTTGTCTGTCAAGAACTCGCTCGGGTTCCTTTATGAAGGTAAGATCTTCACGAATCTGTTCCAGTGGATACTGATCCATGTGAAGGGGATGATAATTGTACCCTCTAAGTAAGGACACATGGAAAACGTCATGAACGTGAGAAAGCTGTGGAGGTAACGCTAACCGATAAGATATTTCACCGACTCGCTCGATGATATCAAACGGTCCGATTAATCGAGGACTGAGTTTCCCTTTGATTCTAAAACGTCTAACACCACGTGCCGGTGAAACCTTTAGAAACACATGATCTCCGACGTTGAAATGTAAGTCCCTCCGATGCTTGTCGACATAACTATTTAGACGTACGCGAGCTTCCTGTAAATTCTTCTTAGCTACAGCGACCTTCTCATTGGTCAACTCTATCATCTCCGGTCCTTCAAGTGTTCGCTCACCAACCTGATCCCAGCAGATTGAGGCGCGACACTTTTTGCCATACAACATCTCGAATGGTGCACACTTAATGCTGGCGTGCCAACTGTTGTTGTATGCAAACTCTACTAAACAGATATAATCATTCCAATCTCATGTCCGCTCTAATGTACATGCTCAGAGCATGTCTTCTAATGTCTGAATCGTTCGCTCCGATTGTCCGTCTGTTTGAGGATGAAAAGTCCTGCTAAGCTTAAGTTTTGTACCCCAAGCTTTCTATAGACTCTTCCAAAATCGCGAAGTAAACCGAGGATCTTTGTCCGGGATGATACTGGATGGAGCACCATGAAGTCTCATGATCTCTTTCTTGTAAGTATCGGCGAGTTTGTCGACCAGATCTTCCTTGCGGATCGGTAAGAAATGAGCTGACTTAGTAAGTCGATCAACGATAACCCAAATCGCATCATGCCTCCTCTTGGTCTACGGAGGACCGGTTACAAAATCCATGGTGATATTGTCCCACTTCCACTTTGGAATGTCTAATGATTGTAGTAAACCACTAGACCGCTAATGCTCGATCTTAACCTGCTGGCAGGTAAGACATTTGGAGACATAAGTAGCAACATCCTGTTTCATACCACTCTACCAAAAGTACTGCTTGATGTCGTGGTACATCTTGTTCGAACCAGGATGGATGGAGAATAGGGAGCTATGAGCTTCAGCTAATAACGGCTCCCTGAGTGTAAGATCATCAGGAACACAGAGTCTGGTGCCCTTCCATAAGATACCGTCTCCATCCAACCGAAACTACGTCTGGTTATCCAAGTTCTGAATGATCGCCCAAATTTCACCATCATCCTTCTGAGCTTCCTTGATCCTAGTGAGCAATTCAGGTTCTACTTTAAGATTAGCCCAGTAACTGTGATATCCGCGTACCATGATCTCAATGTCTAGTCGCTCCAAGTATCTTATATTCTCTTCCTTAATCTTAATGTCGTTGATCATACCGGACTTCCTACTAAGTGCATCTGCCACTACATTCATCTTTCCGGGATGATACTGCAGATTAATGTCATAATCCTTCAATAGCTCTAACCATCTTTTATGTCTTATGTTCAGTTCACGTTGAACGAAGATGTACTTCAGGCTCTTGTGATCTGTGAAGATATCACATGATTCTCCATACAAGTAGTGCCTCCATATCTTCAGTGCAAACACGACTGCTGCAAGTTCCAAGTCATGCGTAGGGTAGTTCTCCTCATAAGGCTTAAGCTGCCATGAAGCGTACGTAATCACTTTCCCATGTTGCATTAGAACACAGCCAATTCCCTTCCCTGAATAATAACTGTAGATTTGAAATCCACCTGTACAGATGGAAGAGTAAGAATCGGTGCAGATACTAGCTTATGCTTTAGGTCTTCAAATCTCTTCTCTCTTTCTTTAGTCCAGACAAATTTCTCCCCTTTCCACATCATTTTGGTCAATGGCAGTGCTAAACGGTAAAAATTCTCTACGAACCTACGATAGTAACAAGCTAAGCCTAAGAAACTGTGAACTTCAGTCGCTGATGTTGGTCTTGGCCACTTGGTAATAGCCTCAACCTTTGCTGGGTCCATGGTAATTCCTTCTGCTGATACAATGTGGCCGAGGAACGCCACCTTGTCTAACCAGAACTCACACTTGGAGAATTTAGCATACAGTTGCTTCTAGCGAAGTATCTGTAGTACAATACGAAGATGGTCTTAGGGTTCCTCTTTTGACTTAGAGAAAATCAGAATGTCGTCAATGAAGAAAATGACGAACTTGTCCAGGAACTCATGAAAGATACGATTCATCAAGTCCATGAAAACAGCTGGAGCATTGGTAAGGCCAAAAGGCATGACTACAAATTCGTAGTTCCCCTAGCGTGTACGGAAAGCAGTCTTGGCGATGTCCTGCTCTTTAACTCGTAACTGATGATAGCCCGACCTCAGATCAATCTTAGAGAAATGTTTGGCCCCTTGGAGTTGGTCAAACAAGTCCTCAATGCGTGGAAACGGATATATATTCCTGATGGTGATCTTGTTAAGCTCACGATAATCTATGCACAAACGCATGTTGTCGTCCTTCTTCTTTACGAACTGAACAGGTGCACCCCATGAAGAAGCACTAGGTCGAATGAAACAGCTTTCCAACAATTCCTGCAGTTGTTCCTTTAACTCTTTCAGCTCTATGGGAGTCATGCAATAAGGCGCCTTAGAAATTGGCTCAGCTCCTGGGATGAGCTCAATATTAAACTCCACTTCACAGGCAGGTGGTATGCCCGGAAGTTCTTCTGGAAACACGTCTGGGAATTCTGACAGGATCGGCTGATTCTAGATGGATGGATTTTTAGCCTCCAGATCATGAACAGTAGCAAGATAGCCCTCATAACCATGTGACAGTAGTGCACGTGTTTGTAAGGTTGAAATTATTTGTACAGACCTTCCAGGTACGAAACCGTTGTGAATGTACTATGGTGCATTTACATCACCAAAGATGACCCGATATGAATGGCAGTCAATGGTGACGTGATGTTTGGATAGTCAGTCCATGCCCAATATCATGTCAAAATCACACATATCTAGTGGAAGTGCGTCGATTGGTTGAATATTGTCGTCAAACTCTAAGGAAAGGCTCTTGTACCCATGGGTTATGCGTACAGAGTCTCTTAAAGGCGTGGAAATACTTAATTCATTCTCTAATGGCATAGGGGATATCCTAACATTCTTGGCATAAGCAGTAGAAATCATCGAGTGAGTAGCACCCGTGTCAAATAAAAACACAATGCAACTTGACCATACATATACAAGATTACAGTGATGGTACATGTAGACTTGTTGGCCTAATCACGAGAGGTCATGCACACCCGCCCAGTAGTAGGAGTTGGCTTGGAATCAGCATGTCCAGATGTGCCCTCTATCTCACCCTTGCGGCAGTCCTTCATGTGATGACCAATAAGGCCACACTTGAAACAAGCATCACTGTCGCGGTGACATGGCCCTGGGTGCCTACGGTTGCAGGTAGTGCAGAGAGGGTGAGTATACCCTCCAATAGGTGCCCTTGCTGGCTGGGAGCCTGTTCAGGAAAGTACACATGAGACGTGGTTTATGGTTACAAAAGGACAATGCAGAAAAATTATAAGACATACTACCAGTGATAGCTGTACGGTTAAGCTGTGAACCTCTACAGTCCTGCTCCCTACCGTTGCCATGATTCCTGGTAGAAGATGCTATAGTGTCAGAATTATGAATCAAAAACATGTAACATAAGAAATGAGTGAGTTTAGGGACCTGCTTCTGTTGGAGTTTCCAGTGTTGTTACGGTAATTATCATTATCGCCACGCCTATCCGTAGCAGAACGGTCTTTGGTCTGATAGTTACCCTTGTGCCGAGTAGGCTGTTGCTGAGTAGCCGGCTGAGACCGGTCCCTAGTCTTCTGCCTGAAAGATTCAGTTTAAAGAGAAAGATGAATATTGGATAGTACTAAATAAATTGAAATGGTCACCGCTGAGTGACGAATAAATACCTCTTCTCGGGTCTCTCTACTTCACCAAATTCCTCTCTATCCTGCAGCATCTACAGCTTACGTGTTGCATCGGCCACTTGTGCCACCGTGTTGAAGGTAGCACACACCAAGTTATTGGCGACCGATGTACGAAGATCCCAACGAAAGTGGTAAGCTTGCTCTTCGGCAGTACCTGCTGCTGCGCAAAGAAAACCAGCTAAACGAAGAAAGCGCTACATGAACTCGTTGCTGTTCTCCCCAGCTCTCTGCCTAATCCCGTGGTACTCCCACTTCAGCTTGTCTTGCTCAGCCTTGCGGAAGAACTGTCTGATCACTAACTCCTTGAACTGAGCCCAAGACAAGCCAACCACCCAATTGTCACCTCCCTCATACTGCTTCACTGCCTTCCACCATCCCAGTACATCACCTTCGAACTTATAACAGGCAAACCTCGACTTAAACACGGGGTCGCAACCCATTGCATCACATATCTTCTCGATATGAGCTAACCAGCTTTCAGCCTCACTGGGGCTGTCAGTTCTCTCGAAGGATCGAGGACGTTGCTTGTTGATTCTCACCAGCCATGTGACCAGTGTTGATGGAGGAGGAGGAGGAACTGGGTGCTGTTGCTGATTGTTGGTAGCTTGCACCTCGGCCCTGATATCGTTCCTCAACTGAGGAAGCAAGGCCTGCATTGCAGCTTGAACTGCTGCATTGAGTTGTTCCTGCCCGCGTGTGAGAACCATCTGACAGTATAAAAAAATGCATGATTAAACTGATAAAACATAATATATATACATGAAAAAAATTATGCCAATAAATCATGAGAAAAATTTTATGCATGAAAACGATGTATGAATGCATGATGCAGTTTATAAAAACTTTTATATGAGCGAGGGTAAACGCCTGTGGTTAGTTCACCCAAAACAAAAGACATGGCGATGGGACGCCTATGGGTCGGTCCCAAAGTTAAAAGCTTCGATAAAAGCACATGCGACTAAATAGGGCCAGTCCTGTACCAACCATTACTTAGTCATAAACCTGCGACAATGACATATAATTATGAATGCATGAAAACAATGAATGCTTGAAAACCGACTGTCAGTTCTAGGAAGACCATAGTGACTACCCACTAATCACAGGTCATGTTTTGAGAGCCTACAGGTCGAAGCCTTGTCTCTGATACCATAATTGTAACACCATATTTTGGTAAATGGAATGTGAAGCGTGATTATGGCGTGTCATCAAAGCATACAAGGTAAATGTCTTAAAACATTAAATGACCATGAAATGAAATACCGGAAACAAACATCGGTACCCCAAGTATAAGCTCATCACACACAAACATAAGTACTGTAAAGGAAAAGGACTAGACAATGTCAAAGGAAATAAGTAGCAAAATGTATGACGAAATGCATAAACTAGAGAAGACTAGATAGCTTTCAATCCATATGCACGCACGCTTAAATTCTACGAGCGCCCTTGAGTACCTGTCGTTTGGGAACATGAAAGGAAAACGGCTGAGCATAATGCTCAGTGCACGGATATACAAATATGACATTGAATAACATAAGCATATAAGACTAACAGCAGCGGAATAAACTAAGTTCTAAGCAATCTGGTATCATGTTCATAAAACTGGTTTTATAGTTTGAAAAGACTTATGTTTCTATGAAAATCTGTATTAATTAGCCAAATAGCCCATATAGGTCATGAAGTTCCATCGTGCATGAATACTTGGAGGGGAGACCTCGTCATATAATTAGAGGGGTTGCCTCTAATTAAATAGTCCGGGTAGGAGGGATCAACTCCTAGTGAAGGATGCAAGGCACACATCGCATTCACTCTGATATTACTGGTAAACATGTAACTAGGATGCACCCATACGCCCCACCTGATAACATAATATAATGGCCAAAACTGAAAAGGGACGCCACGAGCAATCACTTCACCGTGGGGAAGTCATAACAGTGGTGCCTCCAGTGTTATGGTTATGGTACCTCCATAACTAGGTGATACTGGTCATGCATGTATATGGCTTAGGCTCTTAGAATAACATAAGTAATCAAACATATAAAACAATACTGGGAGAACAGTTGGCTGCATACGGGGAATCCTAATAAGGAAAGAATGTCCATACTGAAGGGACGGGAAATCCGTACCTTATGTCCAGTGAACGAAGAAGACGAAAGAATGATAATCCTACTTCGATCTCAATAATTCTACATAAATAGGGTACATGTATAAGTATTCTGTTTACTAAATACGCAACTAATTATGTCATGTCTTAGATTATTTTATATGTTCATGTCTTGTTTTACTGATTTTAAGGGTACGCTGTGTTTATCGTGTATTCTATGTATTCTGATTAAGTATTACTTGTATTTCTGGTATTATTATACTTGTTGTGTAATAATAAGTAACTTTCTAAAATAGCAGGTTTCCTAAAATAGAAAGTTTCCAAAAATAGAAAGTTTCCAAAAATAGAAAGTTTCCAAAAATAGATTAACTTCTAAAAAAGAGATCAGTTTATAAAAATAGAAAGTTTCTAAAAATAGTAAGTTTCCTGAATTAGAAAGTTTCATATTTAGAATTAAGCAGAATTGATAAGCTAATAACATAAGCATAAGTTTACTGATTAAATATCGTAAGTCATGTAATTATTAGTATAGTTTATTAATAATATCATGTTAATTAAATAAACTATAGGTTATATGATTTAATTAAATATAAGCATGATTTAATTAAATTAAAGTGCATAAAAATACTTAGGTTAAACATGTATTAATATTATATTAATTATAACCTAAGTCAAGTTTATTAATATATTTTGTGTCTAATAATTAATTAATGCTAGAGTCTAAAATAAATAAATAAATATAGGTTAAAACATGTATTATTTAATAAATAATAATTAACCTAAGTCCACGATTTAATTAAATTAATTATAAGTCATGTTTAATTAGTTTAATACCTTGAAAAAAAATAACTTGTAAAAAATAAATACTTGTACAGTTTTAGTCATGAACCGGACCCGTGACTTAATTTAAACATGTCGTGAACCGGACCCGATTAACTCTTGAACCGGACCAAACAAACACCCCTTTAACAGTGGCAAACCGCTCGGCCGATTGCCACTGTTCTTGTTAAAACTGCCACCGGCTTAAGCCGGTGGTTCCCTTCTCTCGGCTAGCCGCTGACCAACAGCAGGTTCCCACCGGCTGTGTGGCGGTGGTCCCCCTGCTGCGTCGTGTTCCCCCTGCTTGACCCACGCTTGCCACCGGCTGTGTGCCGGTGGTGTGGTTGCTTGCTGCCGAGACCCAACCGAACCACAAGGACATCCCGACTTGCGTTGGGGTCCCTTGTCCCTTGTTGCCGACCAAAACCAACACCACCGAGATCATAGATCTCGGTTGGTGGTGCGAACCGAGACATGCCGAGAGCCTTGGGCTCTCGGTTTGAGTGCCGGCCGAGAAAACTAACCCGAACAGAACCCTTAATTTACCCCCATGTTTTGTTTACCATGTTTTAATCCTTGTTTTTATTTAAGCCATGTCCATGTGTTAACAACTAAATAAAAAGAATAAAAATAAAAGGGTTTACGGATTACCGAATGCGTGTAATAATTGAAGAACAATAGAACGAACACACTCCTTGAATTTAATTAACCAAAATCAAACAAACACCTCTTTGGTGTTTGTTCTTGCCGCCGGCCAAAGAGAATAAAAAGGAAGAGTAGGGTTTTTGATTTTCTTGGAAAAACTTTGTGAATGAAATAAAGTTTCCCCTTTTTGTTATTTGGCAAAAAACAAAGTGGGCTTGGCCCCTTGTCTCTCTTTGTGCCGCGGCTTGTAGGGCCGACAAGGGAAAACCCAAAGTTTTCCCGTGTTATAATTTACATGTTCGTATGTTCGAGTATTCGTGTTGTAATTGTTCGTGTTATATTTAAATACTTGTAAGTAATGATATTAATCGTATTATATTAATTAAGTACGTTCTTACGTGTTCGTGACTTTTACGTTCATGATTTCATGTTCGTGATTATAATTATTATTGTTAATAATTATCGTGTATTATCACGTACTTAATATTTTTGTATAATAATACATACATAACTTCTGTAATTAATAATCGTGACACGTGTTCATGCTATAAAAAGGAAAGTTTTAATATGTACGTACGTTTACTAAGTGTATTGTTCATGGTAAAAGCATGTGGGTTTTACAAAAGTAATACGCAAGGTAGGTAAAATGATAATCGGAAGTTTCATTGGACACAACACTTCCTAATCCAAAACAATGGTATCACGAGAATACACACAACATGTAAAAATGAGTCGAGAAAACAAATGGTTCAAAACGAACGAGCATGTGGGGTCAGTCATATCACGCATAAACCAAATAGCAATAGTACTCAAAAAAGCGATAATGAAAAGTCGGCAGCATACGCGCTCCGGATACTAGTATGGAATGCCATAACAATTTAAAATTATTGTAACAAGATCAAGTTTACAAGAACAAGATTTCAAGTAATAAAGTAAGGGCATATGTAATCATAGTATTATCCTAATGATAATTCCTAAAGCACAAAGGATTTGGAAAACGATAGTAATTATCGTCATGAGGGTATTGTAATATTTTGAAATGTAATCAAAAAATGAAATATTACAATGAAAATTAAAGTAAATAATAAGGATTTTAGAGCTACCAGCGTATAAATCGAACAACTATGGCAGATTCTGTGTTTGACACTTAGAAACATGAAATATTTGAACATTCGGTTATAGACTAAGTTTTAAAAACAACTCAGTTTCCTATAACCATCGCTCTGATACGAGTTTGTGAGACCCCCAAACTCAGGCAAGAAAACACGTAGGCAGCATGAGGGTGCCACATCATGGTACAAGAATCAATAAAATACAGTTGACACAAAATTAACGTAATAAAACATTTACATTACATCATAAAAGATCAGAATTTTTAAAAAAAGTCTGAGAGTTTAATAAGAAGAAGAATATATTATTTAAACATGGTTTTGCAACATATAGTTACCAATAATATACGATACACTTCTTACAGTTTTTACCAAAACCAAAGTTTAAATATAGCACATAAATCTCCAAGTTGCGATAATATCCTGCGGGCTCCCATATAAGGAAAATTAAGTATTATTACCTGAGATTAAACATGTAAATTCGTCAACACAAAGTTGAGTGATATTCATAGGTTTAGTAGTAATGTTATGGAACACAAGCATTCATTTGTAAAGCAAGTAAATAGGGAAAATGGTTATGATCATTAACCATAGTCCGAAACCATTATTATTGCTATTTAGCTCATGACCCCCGAAGCTTAACAAAATGTAAGTTCCCCTAGTGAGTATTCAGCCTAAGTACTCAAGAATAAACAAATGTAATGCGTCAAGGTAATACGTGACGGGGATTTTCAATCCCGATGGATCCACCCAAAACATTCGCGCTTGCAAGAGGTAATACTGGAATAATTAACGGTGCATGATCAAGAGGGGAAACTTAGTGGATATGTACAGTATAAGCGATAATAATATTGAAAACTGTTGGAAATCATGAAGTTCTAGAAAGCATACAGGTTCTGGAGAGCATACAAGTTCAGGATAGCATACATGTTCTGGATAGCATATAGTTTTAAATGAATGTGTTCCACCATGTAAAATCTCACCCCGCGTTTAGAAACAACGTACAAGTAGTAAAAAGGGGCTATGAACTCACCTTATAAGCCACGAGGTAATTGACACACGATGTATCGTCTCCACAAAGAACTTTATTTACTCAAGCAAGCTCCAAGGGCTTGGTACGATGAGCTCTCGAAATTTCGGGTATCCAAAGGTTTCTCAAAAGGTTCCATTGATCTAACTTTGTTCATATATAAATTTGGGGATGTTGACATTTTGCTCATGCTGATTTACGTTGATGACATTATTTTTGGGTCTACAAACCCAAAAATCTCAACATGGTTTGAAAAAATAATGCACAACTTTAACACCCCCAAATTTACACGCAGCGGAATACATCTTTGGGTGCTAAACAATGATACAATAACACATAATTTATAAAGAACGAATCGAAAAGAGACGTTTCAAATTTATCTTTCCCAAAATATTTGTCAGAGTAGCGTAGTTCCTAGACATCGTAACCAAAGTACAACTAAAACAAAAGATCTAAATTGTTTTAAACAAAAGGAACAATAAAAAGTCAAAGAGTTTATATTACAAAAGCAGTGCACAACTTCATTCCCATGACCTCCAAAGCTTCACACTTCTTGATTACCTGAAATACATGTGAGAAAATCATCAGCAAAAATGCCGAGTGAATCTATAGGTTTATATAATCATTTTGAACACAAGCAAAGATTATAAGTTTGTGGCATACTTGAAGGCAACAAGCATCAAATAATAATTTGCATCAACAATAATAACTGTATATAGCATAAATTGCATCAAGCTCATGGAACCGAGCCCTTAGACACTCCCATATCAGTCTAATAAGACGAGAGATTTATTAATTGTCAGTTACCTCCAGATTATAGGTACATTGCCGTAATCTGACTTCTCAATACAATATGCTCAAATAGTAGGGAGGTCGGGCCTAAGCTTCTATGACAAGTCCACACAAACTGAACCGGGGCGGCTTCCCCCATAGATCTATTAATTGTACTAGCGGTTAACCCATAATAGGTTAACTAACGGTCCATAATTCAGGCTTTAACAAAGGAAATCACTTAATGCAATTCAAAGGCAACCACGGGTCCATTCATAGAGGGACAAGCATACCACAAAAGACTTGTGTTCTGAGTTTACAAAACATGTATTCCCCCTCGCGGGTTTTTAAAATCATATAATTGCGCAAACGAGGCTATAGACTCACCTTAAGTAGTATAAGTAGTTGAAGACGATCACCGACGATAGTAGATGCCCGATAAACACGACAATCGCAGCCTAGCAAATAAGGTGTGTACATTAATAATAGACTCGAGAAATAAATGATACATAATAAAATCAAACTCAAGTATAAAATCACGACAATTCGAGAGAAAACGATACAAGTGATTCTATTATACTCTCATATATATTCATTTTATTATTCTATGCCTTAAATAAAAATCTGCTGGAACATACCGAATGTCCAAGCGGTTTTCCCATACTTAGACACCTCAACATTTCATGATACTACCTGAGGAATTCACATACTATATGTAGAAAGTCCTCCCAAGAGCCTATCAAAAGATTTTATCTCTAAAGTTCCCTGCCCGACACATCTTTGAATTACAAAATTCGGACAGTTTAGCGACCTTGACCTACGAAACCATTTTGACCATCCTAAACAACTCCATTTATAAAACCAACACTTGATTCTAAAAATACACCCAAAATAGTAACCTAGAGCCTGAGAACAACCCTTGACTCATTTTGAAACTCATTTTATAGTCCCCGAGATTTGATCTAAATATCGACAACAATTTTCGGATTGTGTCAACACTCGTCTCCCGGTACACGAAAATCAAACTAGCGTATCTTCCACCTCGTTTGGAGTTGGAAGGCCTACTTTATATCAAATCGAAGATCTCGAAATTCTCTACAACATGATCCCATCATATCAACCTATACTCAGACTTAAGACCTCCGAAAATAGCCTCAAACCTACTGCCTAAAATTGACTATTTAAAAACCATAGAAAATCAACTTTCCAACACAATTCTTCCACTAATATGATCGTACTAACATCCTAATATTAATATAATCTAATCCTAACACTTGTATCATCATCAAAATCAAAACCCAAAAGTTAAAAATCAACTTTTTAACAAAAACATAGCATGAAAATCTTTTGATCATCACTACTAACACATGCATACAACAAATTTGGATCAAACATCACCAACTTTTCTTGAAAAATTTATATGGTTGCATGCTGATAAAAATGGTACCAAAATACTCACAAGAGGATTTTAAGATAGGGATTAAGCTTGGTTTTTATTGAATCAAATTAGATCATAAAAATTTTGATGATTATTGGTATGGGGGGGGGGGGGGGGGGTTATGGTGGACGGTAAGAACAAGAAAGAGAGGGAGGAGGTGTTTATTATTTATTTTTTTATTATGAAATGTGTAAGTTAGTGGAAAATTTTGGCTTTTATATGTTGGTACAAGGGTTAATTTTGCCAATTTGTGATAGTTTTGGTTCAAAATGAAAATAGATAGCTAAAAAGCGAGAAATGACTATTAGTCAATTTTACAAATATTTACGGGACTCGGGTTTCGTAAAAATACTTTTTAAAAGTTTAAACACACACGAAAAATAATAATATAACGACTCGATATGTAATTAAAACGGTATCGTCGAAAATATTAGTTATCGAAACGATCGATAATAAAATATAAAATTTTAGGCACCCGTCGGTATCGCGATCACTAGTAGTCCTCGTTGCTCGTCAAAATATTAAAATAAAATAATCAATATCAGTTTCAACTTAAATCGTTAAACATAATAATATTTAACGTCATAAATACTTCAAAAATCATTGAAAAGTAGGATTAAGTAATGACCTTATTTTTGTGGGTTTTACATCCTCACCACCTTAGGAGAGCACCGTCCCAGGGCTTACTTCTCCTTAGGTCCGTCTACGAATAAATGCGGATACTTGCTCTTGAAGTAGTGCTCTCGCTCCCAAGTGTATTCAGGTCCACGTCGGGAATTCTATCGCACTTTCACTATCGGGATCCGACTTTGCTTAAGCCGATTCACCTCTCGATCCATAATCTCCACCAGTTCCTCAATAAAATACAGTTTGTCGTCCAGTTGAATCTCCTCAAGTGGAATTATCAAATTCTCATCCGCCAAACACCTCTTAAGATTAGAAACGTGAAAAGTATTGTGGATAGCACTTAACTTCTATGGCAATTCCAACTTATATGCCACAAGACCAACTCGATCAATAATCTGGAATAGACCAATATAACGTGGACTAAGCTTTCCTCGCTTTCCAAATCGAATTACTCCTTTCCAAGGTGATACTTTCAACATAACCATGTCGCCAATATCAAACTCCAATGGTTTTCTTCTCTTATCCGCATAGCTCTTCTGTCTACTACGGGCTGTCAATAAACGATTCTTGATTTGCACGATCTTCTCAGTCATTTCTCTAATCAATTCAGGACCCGTCAATTGACTTTCTCCAACTTCACACCAACCAACTGGTGATCTACACTTTCGCCCGTAAAGTGCTTCAAAAGGCGCACCCTTGATACTTGCGTGATAACTATTGTTGTATGAGAACTCCACCAAAGGTAAGTGTCGATCCCAACTACCTCCAAAGTCTATTACACACGCTCGTAACATATCCTCCAAGGTCTGAATAGTCCTTTCACTTTGTTCGTCCATTTCTGGATGATACGCAGTGTTCATGTCCAACTTATTCCCCAAAGCTCGCTGAAGCGATTTCCAAAACTCAGATGTGAACCGACTATCTCGATAAAAAATAATTGACAAAGGAACTCCATGTCTACAAACAATTCCTTCAAATACAACCGAGTAAGTTTTTATAAGTCATCAGTTTTCTTTATCGGCAAGAAATGAGCCGACTTAGTCAACCGATCAACAATCACCCAAATCGTATCATAACCACTAGAAGTTCTCGGAAGTCCCAAAACAAATTCCATAGTGATCTTCTCCCATTTCCATTCTGGAATTTCATGTTGTTGCAGTAAACCCGAAGGTCTCTTGTGCTCAAACTTCACCTTAGCACATGTCAAGCATTTACTAACATAAGTAGCAATGTTAGCCTTCATATTTGGCCACCAGTAGCATTTCTTCAAGTCTTGGTACATTTTATCCGATCCTGGGTGAATCGAATATTTAGACTTATGAGATTCGTGCATAATTAGATCTCCCAGTCCTCCATACACCGGTAACCATACACGATTCTTGAAATACCGAATTCCGTCATCACGAATTTCGAATATAGGTGTCATCCTTCTACCCCAAGTCTTCATTTCTCACATTCTCTTCTTTCATCGCCTTTGTTTGAGCTTTAAGTATTCGATTAGATAAATCAGAATAAGTCGTCATGGCTAAAGCTCTAACCCTTTTGGTTGTTTCTCTATCCATCCTACTAAGAGCATCGACAACTACATTCGCCTTGCCGGGATGATAGCAAATTTGAATGTCGTAATCACTCAACAATTCTACCCATCTTCTCTGCCTCATATTGAGCTCCTTCTGATCCAAAATATGTTGCAGGCTTTTATGATCGGTATATACCAAACTCTTTGTACCGTAGAGATAGTGTCTCCAAAGTCTAAGAGCAAAGACAACAGCTCCTAATTCCGAGTCATGTGTAGTATAATTCTCCTCATGCTTCCTCAATTGATGAGATGCATACGCGATCACTTTCTCCCTTTGCATCAACATAGCACCAAAACCCTTACGTGATGCATCACAATATACCACAAAGTCTTCAGCTCCATCGGGCAAAGCCAAAATCGGTGCATAACACAACTTCCGCTTCAAAGTTTGAAATGCTTCTTCTTCTTCTGAACCCCACTCATACTTCTTGTTTTTCTATGTTAGTTTAGTAAGAGATTTAGAAATTAAAGAGTATCCTTCTATGAATCGCTATAGTACCCAGCTAATCCTAAGAATTGTCTAACTTCAGTCGGGGTTGTAGGCCTAGCCCAATCTCTAATAGCTTCAATTTTGGAAGGATCAACATGAACACCGCTACTATCGATCACATGCCCACGGAATTGGACAAAATCCAACCAAAAATCACACTTGGAGAATTTTGCATACAACTTCTCCTTCTTCAACAATTCCAAGATAATCTTTAGATGGCCTTCATGCTCCTCCCGACTTTTGGAATAAATCAGGATATCATCGATAAATACAATCCCAAACTTGTCGAGATATGGTTTACACACACGATTCATTAAGTCCATGAATACTGCAGGTGCATTAGTTAACCCAAACGACATCACTTGAAATTCAAAGTGTCCATATCGCGTCCGAAAAGCTGTAATAGGTATGTCCTCCTCTTTAACACGAAGTTGATGATAACCCGACCTCAAGTCGATCTTCGAGTATACGCACGAACCTTGAAGTTGATCGAACAAATCATCGATCCTAGGAAGTGGATAACGACTTTTGATAGTTAACTTGTTCAACTCTCGGTAGTCTATGCACATTCTGAACGATCCGTCCTTCTTCTTCACGAACAATACTGGAGCTCCCCAAGGTGACGAAGTTGGTCTAATGAACCCCTTATCCATTAACTCCTTCAACTGATCTGCCAACTCCTTCATCTCAGATGGTGCTAAACGATAAGGTACACGCGCCACCGGTGCAGCTCCTGGCACTAGATCAATCTTGAATTCGACTTCTTGCTGAGGCGGAAGCCCTGGAAATTCATCGGTAAATACTTCAGGAAAATCACGAATAACCAGAACATCTTCCACACGCCTTACCGGTAGTTCTTTCTCCACTACTTGAGCCAAGAACAGGTGACAACCTCTTTCTACATATTTCCTCGCCTTGATACAAGATATCACCATCAGACGAGATCTACCGACATCACCTTTAACTAATAACACCTTGTCTTTAACCGGTATGTGAACAACTTTCTCCCCACATACAATCACCGCGTCATGAGCAACCAACCAATCCATACCAACAATCACATCGAACGAACCCAACTCTATTGGCATCAAATCAATTTCAAACAAATGATTTGCTAATTTCAAAGGACACTTCTTAAATATAGTGGTAGTACTAACTAACTGTCCATCAGCTAACTCGACCTCATAACTAGTATTTAGGCTTGTTGGCTCAATATCAATTAAACGACTAAAGGAAGTGCTTATAAAGCTCCTACCAGATCCTGAGTCAAACAACACACTAGCATAACGATGGCTGAGTAAGAACGTACCCGTCACCACATTTAGACCTTGTGCCTGATCAACATCCTTAACAGCATAAACTGTCCCAGCAGCTTCGCCTTCTTTCTTGTTCTTCAACTTCGGGCATTTGGGACGAACATGATCACGTTCTCCACATTCAAAGCAAGTCATGATCGGAATATCATTTGCTCTAGTGGCAGGGATCCATGGCTTGCATTTCTCCACAACATGCCCAACCTTTCCACATTTAGTGCATATTGGTGGATAATCACCAAAGTGACAAGCATCGCAGCTCGTACATCTATGGGCTGGTCCCCCATGGTCAGTATTATTATCCTTTTTAGTTATAGCTCAATCCCCAGCATTTCTTTTCTGATTGTACTGCTTATGGCGGTTACTACCCTGATTACTCTACGAATTTTCCCATTTCCTTTTACTACCCTCAGCAGCTTTCTCAGCCCTATCTTGAACTTTCTGCCCCATGAGTGTATGAGCCATTCTTATAGTTTCAACAAAGTTCTTGGGTCGAGATGAAGTTGTCTCACCTTTAATGTACCCAGGTAGCCCTTTAATGTATTGGTCCATCTTTTTCTTCTCAGTAATAAAAGCATCTGGACACAACAAAACCAACTCATTGAATCGGCTAGTATACGCAGCAATGTTATCATCCTTCAGCTTTAGGTGCCTCAACTCATCCTCCAAAGCATATAACTCTCCTTCTGGACAGAACTCTTCTTTCGGCAACCTTTTAATTTCATCCCAAGGTTTCCTGTTTGCAGCTTCTAAACCAACTGTAGCAACTTGAGTCTTCCACCACCTTAAAGCTCGATCCTTGAAAGTAGCAACTGCGAACTTAACCTTGTTCCTTTCTGAGCAATCACTAATCTCAAATGTTGTTTCTGTTTTCTCAATCCACCTGAATAATTCCAGTGCTCCATCAGTTCCTTGAAATGTAGTAGGTCCACATTTCATGTATCCAGCAAAAGTACACTCTGGTCCAACAACTTCTGGTCCAACAGGTTCACCTTCACCTTCAGCACCCGCACCTCTAGAGCCACCTGCTCCTTCAGTGTTAACACGTGCAGCTAGAGATGGCAACATGGCCGGGTTTGCGGGGAATGGTTGCTACCATCCCCATCCCCGTCCCCATCCCCATCGGGGATTACAAGCTACATACCCTCCCCATCCCCAGCGGGGAACGGGGATCCCCCATGGGGAATCGGAGATTTTTTCCCCGTTACACAATTAACATTTAAACTATGTTTCAAACGACGCAACCATTATGAATAACACAATACGGTAATATCAAACAACATTAGCGAGATTAACATTAATGCGTTCGTGCTCAGTATTAAAAATAACAAAATTAACACACAAGAGTTCATCCTAGAAGTTTAGTGTCAAAGGAGATATTAACCATCGATTGATAGTGTTTCTAATATCAAATAGATATTTGAAACATACAAGATATATAGATGTATATCTAAAATATAGATATTTGGGGGCGGGTTCGGGGACGGGTTTGGGGAACCAAGGGTATTACCATCCCCTCCTCCATACCCGCTTTCTATTATCAGGGAATCCCCACCCCCATCCCCATACCCGGTCAACTCGGAGAATCCCCGGTCAAATCGGATTCGGGTATCAACATCTAATGCTTTCGCAACCATGTCAACGACGCCCATCCCCATACCCGATCAAATAGGATTCGGGTATCGGCATCTAATCCCCACCCCCATCCCCATACCGGTCAACGACGCAACCATGCACGGTGCAGCTTTATCCGCATCTAATGCTTTCGCAACCTCTTCAGCAACTAGCCTTGCAATGGCATCATTTGTCATTCTCCTAGGTGGCATGATTCTGTCATATCACAAAGAGAGCATATAAAATGAATGAGTTAATTATAATCATGGTATAGTCATATCATGTACAAAATCAATCATCAAATGCATACACATTATCAATACAAGGTATCACAATCATTATAAGGATCAAAGGAAACTATTATCATAGATAAAAAAGGAATGATCTTAAAGACAAATAGAGTACAATGACACAAAATAATGGACACTAGTCACGTGGAGATCTACGTGGCTTAGTTGACTGTGACTCGCTTGCAGCAGTGGAACTTGCTTCCTACTCATCGAAGACGTAATTTGACGGTGGTAAATTCAAAAAATAGGTATAAGGTCATAATTAAATGAAATAAAATAATTTCCAAAAATTTAAATAAATATAGAAAATCCTTCAAAATAAGTAGACAAAAATTCCAGAAATTTATTTAAATAAATCATTAGTAAATGATAAACTTTTATCAAAAAGTTTAACGATATCAAAATATATATCAATAAGGGTTTATAGTATTTATTTATAAATACTTAACAATAAAGGATACATAATAATGTATACTAAAAATGTAATCCAAGAAGTAGCTTGAACCTGAAGTCACGCGAAATCATGTGCACCGACTCTTTGAAAAATAAAAACTGACAGTTATAATTTAGGTTTTCAGAAAAAGACCTAGTTCTCTATAACTCATGGCTCTGGTACCAATCTTTAACACCCCCAAATTTACACGCAACGGAATACATCTATGGATGCTAAACAGTGATACAATAACACGTAATTTATAAAGAACGAATCGAAAAGAGACGTTTCAAATTTATCGTTCCCAAAATATTTGTCAGAGTAGCGTAGTCCCAAGATATCGTAACCAAAGTACAACAAAAACAAAAGATTTAAATTTTTTTAAACAAAAGGAACGATAAACATTCAAAGAGTTTATATTACAAAACCAGTGCACAACTTCATTCCCATGACCTCCAAAGCTTCACACTTCTTGATTACCTGAAATACATGTGAGAGAATCATCAGCAAAAATGCCGAGTGAATCTATAGGTTTATATAATCATTTTGAACACAAGCAAAGATTATAAATTTGTGGCATACTTGAAGGCAACAAGCATCAAATAATAATTTGCATCAACAATAATAATTGTATATAGTATAAATTGTATCAAGCTCATGGAACCGAGCCCTTAGACACTCCCATATCAGTCTAATAAGACGAGAGATTTATTAATTGTCGGTTACCTCCAGATTATTGGTACATTGCCGTATACCTGACTTCTCAATACAATATGCTCAAACAGTGTGGAGGCTGGGCCTAAGCTTCTATGACAAGTCCACATAAACTGAAACGGGAGGATTCCCCCATATATCTATTAATTGTACTAGCGGTTAACCCATCATATGTTAATTAACGGTCCATAATTGAGGCTTTAACAAAGGCAATCACTTAATGCAATTCAAAGGCAACCACGAGTCCATTCATAGAGGGACAAGCATACCATAAAAGACTTGTGTTCTAAGTTTATAAAACATGTATTCCCCCTCGCGGGTTTTTAAAATCATATAATTGCGCAAAACGAGGCTATAGACTCACCTTAAGTAGTAGAAGTAGTTGAAGACGATCGCCCACGATAGTAGATGCCCGATAAACACGACAACCGCAACCTAGCAAATAAGGTGCGTACATTAATAATAGACTCGATAAATAAATGATACATAATAAAATCAAACTCAAGTATAAAATCACGACAATTAGAGAGAAAACGATACAAGTGATTCTATTATACTCTCCTATATATTCATTTTATTATTTTATGCCCTTAATAAAAATCTGCTGGAACATACCGAATGTCCAAGCCGTTTTCTCATACTTAGACACCTCAACATTTCATGATACTACCTGAGGAACTCACATACTATGTAGAAAGTCCTCCCAAGAGCCCATCAAAAGATTTTACTTCTAAAGTTCCCTGCCCGACACATCTTTGGATTACAAAATTCGGACAGTTTAGCGACCTTGACTTACGAAACCATTTTGACCATCCTAAACAACTCCCTTTATAAAACCAACACTTGATTCTAAAAATAGACTCAAAATACTAACCATAGAGCCGGAGAACAGCCCTTGACTCATTTTGAAACTCATTTTATAGTCCCCTAGATTCGATCCAAATATCGACAACAATTTTCGGATTGTGTTAACACTCGTCTCCCGGTACACGAAAATCAAACTAGCGTATCTTCCACCTCATTTGGAGTTGGAAGGCCTACTTTATATCAAATCGAAGCTCTCGAAATTCTCTACAACATGATCCCATTATATCAACCTATACTCAGACTTAAGACCTTCGAAAAAGGCCTCAAACCTACTGCCTAAAATTGACTATTTAAAAACCATAGAAAATCAACTTTCCAACACAATTCTTCCACTAATATGATCATACTAACATCCTAATATTAATATAATCTAATCCTAACACTTGTATCATCATCAAAATCAAAACCCAAAAATTAAAAATCAACTTTTTAACAAAAATATAGCATGAAAATCTTTTGATCATCACTACTAACACATGCATACAACAAACTTGGATCAAACATCACCAACTTTTCTTCAAATATTTATATGGTTGCATGTTGATAAAAATGGTATCAAAATACTCACAAGAGGATTTTAAGATAGGGATTAAGCTTGGTTTTTATTGAATCAAATTAGATCATAGAAATTTTGATGATTTTTGGTATTGGGAGGGGGGGTTATGGTGGACGGTAAGAACAAGAAAGAGAGGGAGGAGGTGTTTATTATTTATTTATTTTGTTTATGAAATGTGTAAGTTATTGGAAAATTTTGGCTTTTATATGTTGGTACAAGGGTTAATTTTGCCAATTTGTGATAGTTTTGGTCCAAAATGAAAATTGTTGGCTAAAAAGCGAGAAATGACTATTAGTCAATTTTACAAATATTTACAGGACTCGGGTTTCGTAAAAATACTTTTTAAAAGTTTAAACGCACACGAAAAATAATAATATAACGACTCGACATGTAATTAAAACGATATGTCGAAAATATTAATTATCGAAACGATCGATAATAAAATATAAAATTTTAGGTATCCGTCGGTATCGCGATCACTAGTAGTCCTCGTTGCTCGTCAAAATATTAAAATAAAATATTCAATATCAGTTTCAACTTAAACCGTTAAACATAATAATATTTAACGTCATAAATACTTCAAAAATATTTGAAAAGCAGGATTAAGTAATGACCTTATTTTGTGGGTTTTGCAACAAAAAATTTTAAATGTCAATGATGGGCGAACTAAAATTCTTTCTTGGAATTCAAGTTCACCAATCCCCAAGTGGTATCTTTATTAACCAAGCTAAGTATTGTCAAGAGAAAATCAAAAAGCATGGTATGACCTCGTGTGACCCTGTTGGGACACCATTATCAACCACATCTCTAGATGCTGACTTGGAGGGATTACCCATAGATCAAAGAGATATCGTTCAATGATCGGGTCCCTCATGTACTTGACAACCACCAGACCAGATATTGCACATGCAACATGCTATTGTGCCCGATATCAAGCCAGACCCACAAAAAAACACCTCATGGAGGTTAAACGGATCTTTCGGTACCTCAAGAATACCATTTATTTGGGACACTGGTATCCGAAGGAAACCGGTTTCTTTCTAACAGCATATTCAGATTCTGATCACGCAGGGTGTCTTGATACTAGAAAAAGTACTTCTGGTGGTGCACAATTTATAGGACAAGATAAGCTCGTAGGATGGTCTTCCAAGAAGCAGGATTGCACGTCACTTTCATCGGCCGAAGCGGAGTATGTGTCTCTATCTGCGTGTTGTGCTCAAGTTCTTTGGATGAGAACACAACTCATGGATTATGGCCACCACTTTGATAAAGTACCTATGTACTGTGACTCAAAGTCAGCCATAGCCATCTCCTGCAATCCGGTACATCATTCACGCACGAAGCACATTGATGTCAGATATCACTTCATAAAGGAACAGGTTAAACGCGATATAGTTGAATTATACTTTGTTGGAACGGATTACCAATTAGCCGACTTGTTTACAAAAGCTCTGTCAAAAGATAGGTTTGATTGCCTCGTTAGAAAAACTGGTATGAGATGTTTGACTCTAGTAGATCTGGAGATTCTGGTAAAGGTGCCTGCTTGATTCATCAATCAAACATCTACAAGTATATATCTATGGAAAAGAAAAATACAAAAATATAAAACATAGAAAAACAAAATAAAAATGGAAAAATCTTTCAAAATACCAAAAATATTATTCTCGGCATGTCTTTCAGTATCGTTAATATGGATGTACCTAGAAATGTTGCTCAATAACGACACGGGTGTGTACATAAAGCTCGAATGAAAGTTGTAAATATTTTTCAAAACATGTCATTTCTATTTTTTAACAAAGAAAAATGTCTATTTCGGATAATTTTTCCAACAACGGGTAGAGCAATCTATCTTGGGTTGAGCTTGTCAAAAACATTACAAGTTTTGAGCTCAAAACAATGGCTTGTAATAACTTTCAGATTGCAACCCGGATTTATATTCACGGGGGAGTATACGGTTTAGTGCTCTTACCACAACAAAAGAAGAGAAAACTTCTTACACTTGAGTGGGTTCGTCAAGACATTCAAAGTCTATGAACTCAAGTTTATGCTTTAGAAAAACCATGTAGCCTGATCGACGTCGAAATGACGGTAAAAAATAACCTAATTATCTTATACTAGATAGGGTAAGCGGGTATCGATCCACGAGGAATATGTGGTTTTAGTTTAAGTTTTCGGGTGATCACTGATCAATAAAGGTTTTGGTTTTGAAATCTAACAACTAAAATACTTTTGATAATAAAAGTGCGAATTAAAAATTAAAATAATTATTAAGCTAATAATAAAGCTAGAAAAATAAAATAAAGATGTAAACAATTAAAAGAAACATCCAATCCCTTCCGGCTCCTAATATTTATGGTTGATCACACTTATGGATTATTGAAACTTTTCAGTTCGTTTACAAAGATTATTTCGACTTAATATGAATGAATTAATGTCAGAATTTATTATGATTATCGATGACTCGCGATAATAAATCTTATATAAATCCAACCAATAATTATGTTTTAATAATTTATTTAGGTACAACTTATGTTTATTGTACGACCATCTTTTTTTTAACTGAATAAAATAAGTATGAATCGTTAACTAACAATAAATTGTCTCAGACAAATAATTAAACATAATATTAAATCGATAAAAATAATTTATAAACAAATCATAAATCAATGTAATAAAAATATGATAACCCAAAAGTAGTGATCAAACCATAAATAAAGTTACCAGAAGGAATTATAACAAAATTACCCGGACATCGCGGTGTACTCGAGCCACTGTACACTCATCATCTTTTTTTTATTGATTTGTCGAATAAAAAAATCACAAGGACGAATTGTGTATATGAAAAGGGCCTGCCCTTTTTGACGTCACATTGCAACATGCATCAAACCAGTTGCAATCTTCTAATGGGATATTCTTTCTTTGCAGCTAACTCTCCAAAGGACAAATTGTTTTTTTTTGCGATTGATGAATCTATCCACGAATGAGAATACTCAATGCCCCAAAAAAGCGGTTGTGTGGTATATATCCTCCTACAATCCGACGAATACTCTATATATATATATATAATATTCCATCGGTGGGTTATTGGGTATTGGGCCCAAAAGTTATTTTATTTCTTATTTTTTTTCTTTTATTCTTTTGGCATATAATAACTTTGGCTCAATAAAAAATAACCCAACATCAATAATTGCTCGAACGAAGCCCAGACAAATAAAAGATGACCGAAAATATTGCGACGCGCTCAAATCTTTTTCTTCAATACTTTTGTCTTCATTTTATTTCACGACATGTACAACGACGAATAAATATACAATTATTTTATTTCAAAGTACATATATAACGACAAATAAATATACAATTATGCTAAAATTAACATGCTATGAGGTGAATGCAAAATACACCGATTAAATCCTCTCAACTTAACTTTTACCGTCTCGAGTAAAAATAAAAATATACAAGCATGTTAATTTCATGATTTTAATCATACTATTGAAATTTCATCAAAAAGATCACATTCAACCTAATACACTAATAACCATCCTATATGACAAATAATCCAAAATGATTACCAATATTTTTGTCCTTCTTAAACACTTAGCATAACCATTCCCATTTATTCTATTTACATTATGTTTCATATAATTAACCATGTGTCCAACGTACCTAATGCACACCTGTAATCAGTCTAAACATTAATCTAAAACAAGAGGTGAGAATATTGTATGTGACACCCCCATATTGAGTCAAATGCAGCGGAAATAATATTTGGGTGTCACGTAGGTGGATCAACAGCAGATAGCGTATAGAGCGACAGATAAAAGATTATCATTACATTTGTTACATGGATACAAGTGCAAATAGTATTAAAATAGTCTTTAACATTGTTCAACAGTTTGAATTATTCCCCAGTTTATAAAACCCCAGATGAGCTCTATAAATGCAGCCTATCATGATGCTTGACTCCATGCACACCAATACCTGCTTCAGTTTCCTGAGAAAACATGCTTAGAGAGTCAACATTAAGTTGGTGAATTCACAGGTTTAATAAAATAAGTTTAGACAATAAATATTCACTGAACTAGTAATGCACAAAGCATCAAT
This sequence comes from Glebionis coronaria, assembly GCA_025667525.1. NCBI lineage: Eukaryota > Viridiplantae > Streptophyta > Magnoliopsida > Asterales > Asteraceae > Glebionis > Glebionis coronaria. The sequence continues at coordinate 231,260 of JANFOE010001485.1, read as the reverse complement.
ACTTAAAAGTAATTGCATTCCCATATGTTGATCCCAAACTTAGATCGATTTAGCTTTATGTATACGAGATTAGATCAAGTAATACACTTAGAGAAACCTTTGTATATGTATATGACAATCTAAGTGTTATGCGGAATTAACACTTAAACAAGAACACAATGATATAAACAAACTTTCACTTTGATTAATGATATCAAACTTGCGTACAATGAAAGTAGTTTACGTATGAAAACTTATATTGAACATTAACCTAAAGGTCTTCTTTTATAGACATAAGAAGCCTTGTACAATAATCTACGTATCAACTATTCTAGGTAAAGATAAATATAGAAAATACATTGCTGTTCCTATCTTTACTAGAAGTAATCTAGAATACAATAAACGCGTAGAGTATATCTTCCCATCAGTGTTTGTCTTCAATGTATCAACGCTTGACTTTGTCTTGTCAACGCTTGAGCTGTCAGCGTTTGTTTTACTCTTGTCAACGCTTGTTTTACTCTTGTCAGCGCTCAAGTAGACTGGCTATAATTTATTCCCAACAATCCTCCCCTAAACTTGATATCTACTCTAGTGATCAAGTTTCTGAATAAACATTAAGAACTAGGAGGAATCTTACAAACCTTCTCATATTGGTAATAAATAAATCTGATCAAGTCTTTTGCCACGTCACTTGAATAATCAATTTCCAGCTAAGTGTTCTTCATCTTCTCCAAGATTTCCTTGGACATGAAATAATGACCATCCACAAGTAGATACTCAGCAAACTTTATAGAACTCAAATAATAAACACCATCAGTTGAATACAATCTCCATTGAAGACCACTAAGATCATCTTCAAGATCCTTCCAAATAGTAGGATCCTCATCTTTTGGTCCACACATTCTCTTGAATGTGGACCACAGTTTTATTCCATTGACTGAAGTTGGTGCTTCAGCCTCATACTTGGCCTCTAACAACCTCCATAGGTCTACCAAGTCTTCTCTGTCAAAACTTGCAAACAAAGATATAAGGGTGGTAAAAGTGTGAACCTCTTTTCCATACCTGCCAATCTTCCAAAACCCACATTCATCTTCTTCATAACTTACAATTGGGTTTCTGGAATCAAGTGGTAACACTTGTACCATATCTGAAGCTTCTAATGGTGAGAGCTTGAGGCTCTTCCTTACGACAGCTTCACTTGGATGCAGTGGATCCATATCTTTGGGAAACTCAAGAGAAACTCCCTTTTTCACTGGTTTGGGAATAAACATTGCTTTCTTGAGCTCCATTTCCTCTACAAGTTCTTCTTTTCTTTCATCAGAAAGAAGTCTTAGATCGTTTACTTCCTGCACTCTAACCCAAATGGGAAAAGCTCTACATTCCAACTCATCAAATTTCAATGCCATCAACTTCTTATAAGTCCACCCTGTTCCATGACACCTGAGCAACATGCAGTATAACTCCCTTCTATCCCTTTTCAAATTTGAGAGAACATTGTTGGCTTTGTGTTTCAGAATAACTTTGCAATCCTTTTGGACTCTTAGAAGAATCTCCAAACCCCATATCTGATCTGAAATGGTCAAGTGTGGATTCTCCATACATCTTTCTTCCCAAGCAAGGTACATCTGAACCACCTCTGGCATATCAAAATCAACCTGCAATTTCAACTCATTCAATTTCTCCTTGGCCAACTCATCCCCATACTCAAGTCTTTCTGGCTGTTCTATGATCATAACACTTGAGTCTGAGTTGGCTTCATCACTTCCTTCTTGCTCTTCTGAAGTGACAACAAAAGGTGATTCACCCACCTTTTTCTTTTCTTGTTCCACAATTTGTGCAGCCAACCTTCTATCAAATTCAATTTGTGCTGCATTCTTTGGAACAACCTCTTCTACCATAATACCCTTACCCTTATCTAATGAATCAATTGTTGGTAAGGTAGATGGTGATACCTGTGAAGAAACCTCCTTGATGATGGATGATGACTGGGATACATCAACCTCATTTTGAGGCCTGTCAACGCCCAATTCTGCTTTGTCAGCGCCCAAAATACTCATGTCAGCGTTTAAATTCTCCTTGTCAACGCTCAAATTTCCTGCCTCAGCGCCTTTTGCAATTTCCTCCAACATGGCTGTAAATGATAAATTTAAGTTTGTAGGAGAGACTAGAGACGTATCAAAACCTGCATGTTTCTTCAAACTTGTTAGGGCCTCAGCAACATCCAAAGATTGACCATCATGGCTGCCCTTATCACTCACATTTATTTGTTCATCCTCCCCTTTGGAAGATTCCTCCATCCATCTCTTTGTACTAGCAGTCTCCAAAATAACAATCCTCTCCCTCAATTGCTTGAGTTCAAGGCCTTGTGTGCTGACAACTTGTATCGAGTCTGCATTTTGCTTTTGCAAGCTCATGCAGACAGCAGTCAATTCCATTAGGGTCATTGGTTCCAATCTGCCCTCTTCTAAAATGGGTATTTGACCTCCCAAGTCAGATTCATTTTGCATGGATGAGGTCTTAAGTATGTTAGGACTGTCTTGGCCAGCTTCTAAGCCAGAACCAATAGTCCCAGCCTCATCCATAACACCAAGCACACTTGTAGTGGTGGTTCTCTCTGCTACATGGCTAGGACCACTAGAGGAGAACACTCCAGTAGTCCTTTGGCGTTTTTGTAACCTATATTGGGTTGGGGGAGAAGAAGATGTGGATTGGGTGGATGTCGGTTGGTTAAGGGGTGTTTGGGTCTGTGAAGGTTGTGTGTCAACGTTTGAAATAGGCACATCAACGCCAACATTTAACATGTCAGCGTCAAAGGGTTCCTGGTCAATTTGCATATGTTGTGGTGAAGGTAATGGTTCAGGTATTGGGTCAATTTGGGGTTGGGGGTCTGGTTGGGGTTGAGCTGCTTCAATGACAGCAAGCATAGCTGGGGTTAGGGGTAGGTCACGATGTGGAGGTGAGTTCATCTTCATAAAAATTGCTTTCTTTTGCACAGGGATCTCATAAAAATCATCATGATCCCTTGTGCAGTATCCTTGGACATCAAAAACCATTTGTAAAAATCTGGGATAAGCTAAAGTCATTTTGTTCCCTTTATTTTTACACATGCCCTCAAAAATTATTTTAGAATAATTAAATTTTTGCCCAGTAGCAATACACACAATAGCACTTGCAATAGATCTATTGATCTCATTGTGTGCAGTACACTTGGGACTCAAACATTGTAGGAGGACATGTATTATGTACTTCCAGGCTGGGGGAAACTCCTGTTTATGATATTTATTTAAAGTTCCTTGAGCAGGAAAAGGATAACCCAAAGCCCTTAGTCCTTGTTCTATTTCACTAATGGGAAGGGTGGTTATACCATCAGCATCATCAATATGCAAAGCTTGGCGTACCAAAGCTTCAGTAACCACCCAAGTTCTCCCATGAACAATAGAAGATAATGTAGTCACTCTATTAACTGTTTAGGAACTTACATTGTTCCAAAACTGTTTAATATGTGTGACAGGAATGAATGGTGCATGAGAAAGAGCATACCTAAAAGGAGATGCGTTTAAATACGCCACCATTTGTGTGTATTGGGGAAACAGAGCATCATCAGCTTCAAGATACACGATCATGTTGTGTTGGCTTCTGAACCCCAATTCCAAATCTGATGGTTTAAACTTTGGTTCCATTGTTGAAACCTGTTAAAATGATTGAGAAAGATGAAGTTGATAAGAGAAAATTGTGTTAGACAAGAATAATAGGTACCCTGTTTAAAAATAGGAGCCAAATTTATAGGAGAAGAAAATACATGTGATTGGCCCAAAAATAGGCAAGAATTTTCAAAATGTAATCATGAAAATATTGAAAAAGAATAAGTTTTTCTCATGCATCAAATGAAAGTTATCAGCTCCCAAAATTACGGCCTAAAAATATGTCAAAAAGTAACAACTGGGTAGGTCCCATTGAGTGTCAACGGTAAAAAATAACCTATCAACGCCCAACGGCTATAATCTTGTCAACGTTTTCCATAGCCATGTCAGCGTCTAAATTGGTCACAACAACGCTTGGAAAGATACTTGTCAACATCCAAAAATAAAAATGTTTAAAAATGAAAAATGACCTTAACAAAGTAATTTATCCTAGAGAAGATAACCAAAAAGCTGATACTTATTATAGGGTGGCAAGCACTGTCCAGTTATGCACACTTGCTTATGCAAGATAGACATAACAGTCCTCTAGTGTCCCTTGCTAACCAAAACTCTTAACAACTAAGTTACCTTATAAAATTCCTTGTTACTCCCAGGTAAATCCCATGACAAAATCATTCCCAAGTCTCCCAACAGACCACAACCAATTCTAGGCCAAAAATGTCTTGGCAGCATGCATAGTATATCAACTTTGCATGCTACAGTGCCTCATGATTTAGTAAAACTAACTCATGCTCACCTGTGGACACAATCTAGAATTGTGATAAGAGTATCATATGGATACCCAAACATCCTAAAGGTTACTAAAACCTTCCCTTAAACTATAATACATAAGTTGCTAAAAATATGCATGAACATAAAAATTTATGTCAAGATAGGAATTAAAAATTCCAACCATCATCCATAAAAAAACATGTCCAAATGCTTCTCCAATGATCCATAAGCAACTCTGTATCCAATGGTATACTACTAACACCATCTGCACATTTAGATTGAAAATCACAAAACTAACATTGTTGCTGACAACGCCCCGATAACACATGACAACGTTGAGGGAAGCTTTGTCAGCGTTAGACAAATATATTGCTGACAACGTCACAAAAACACTTATCAGTGTTCAAGCAACCTTTGTCAGTGTTAGAAAAATATAGTGGAAAATCTAAATCCTCAAAAAGACCAATAACAATGCATTATCATGTACATACTTTTATAAAAAGACTCCAAAACACATATTATGTGAGATTGATCATTCTAATACTTGTTACCAAGTATTGAAACCTCCCAACATCAAAAGGTTTAGTTAGTAAATCTGACACATTCTCTTCTGTGTCAACCCTATCTGGTTGTATTAAACCCTTTTCAAAACAATCACTTATAAAATGGTGTCTAATTTCTATGTGTTTAGTTTTAGAATGATGTACAAGATTCTTAATAATGCATAAAGTGTTGTTATTGTCTACAAATATCTTGGTATGCATGAAATTATACCCATAGTCCAACAGCTGGTTCTGAATCCACAAAACTTGTCCACAACAAGCAGCTGCAGCCACATACTCAGCTTCAGTTGTAGAATTAGCCACCACTGTTTGTTTCTTGCATTGCCAAGATATTAATCTGCTCCCAAGAAACTGACATCCACCAGTTGTGGATTTTCTATCAAACTTATCACCTCTATAGTCACTGTCTGAATATGCAATCAGCTCCAATGGTGAATCCTTTGGGTACCACAAACCAAGACTAGGATAGCATCTTAGGTACCTAAATATCCTCTCCATAGCATAAAGGTGACATTCTTTGGGAGTCACTTGATGGCGTGCACAAGCACACACAGCAAACATGATGTCAGGTCTAGAGGCTGTAAGGTACATCAATGATCCAATCATGGATCTATAGTGCATGACATCAACATCTTTCCCATCTCCAATCTTTCCCCAAGGGTGTTCTCTATCCATAGGAGTAGTAGCACTCTTTTCATGTGGAGAAAAGCCAAAGTTCTTCAAGATCTCTGCCACATACTTATCTTGGGAGATGAAGATACCATCTTCTTTCTGCTGAACTTGTAAACCAAGAAAGAAGTTCATCTCTCCCATAGCACTCATCTTGAATTTGTCTGTCATGAGCTTGGAGAAAGCCTCACTCATCTTTGGATCAGTAGACCCAAAAATGATGTCATCAACATAGACCTGAACAAGCAACACATCCTTACCTTTCTTCTTTGTAAATAGTGTATGATCTATGGTGCCCCTTTTGAATCCATTGTCCACTAAGTAAGTAGACAAAGTACCATACCATGCTCTTGGGGCTTGATGAAGTCCATACATAGCCTTCTTGACTCTATACACCTTGTCTGGATTCTCTGGATCCTCAAAACCAGGAGGTTGCATCACATATACCTCCTCAACAATTGTTCCATAGAGGAAGGCACTCTTGACATCCATTTGATAGACAGTGAAGCCCATGCAGGATGCATAGGCTAAGAAGATCCTAATAGCTTCAATCCTTGCAACTGGTGCAAAGACCTCCTCATAGTTTATCCCCTCCTCTTGTGTATATCCCTGAGCCACTAATCTTGCCTTGTTTCTGACCACAATACCTCTTTCATCTCTCTTATTTCTTAGAACCCATCTTGTCCCTATAGGTCTGACATATCTGGGACAATCAACCAGCTCCCAAACATCCTGAATTGCAAATTGGTGAAGCTCATCCTGCATTGCTTACACCCAACTTTGTTCTTTGAGAGCATCAAATATCTTCTTGGGTTCATGTTGTGACAGAAAACAGGCAAACAAACATGCTTGCACAAGATGGGTATCAACCTTCTTGTGAATATTGGCAATAAACCCCCCCAAGACCTTGATGAGATCTTCTAGTCTGAACAGGAGTCATAATATCACCAATGATTTGAGAAATTGGATGATTCTTCATAGTAGAAGTGAGAACTACTCCATCAAAAAGTCTGGTGTCCTCAACCTCATTCTCCATGTTGCCAATATCTTCTTCATCAGACTCTCTTTCATCAACATGAGGATGAACCTCTTCATATAAATTGGAAGGTTCACCTTGCTCAAAAGTAGAAGAGAAAAGATGTGCAGAAGTGTTGTCAACGCCTGAACCTTGTTTGTCAGCGTGTGAGCTAACAACGCTTGAACTATTGTTGTCAACGTCTGAGCCATCAACGTCTGAATTGGTCTTGTCAGTGCTAGATTTGCCTTTGTCAGCGCCTGAAGGACCATGCATGTTGTTATCTGGTGGTACTTGGGGACCACCATTATCTTTTCCAGCAGCAGCAGCAAAAGCATCTGTTCATATGGGGATTGTAACATATTCTTGTATAGGAGATGACTTTTCTGCTTGTGATCCAACCTTTTCATGAACCTGTGTACCTGAAACATTAACAACTTGTTCTTCCACAACATTTGAAGTTACCTTCACAATGTCTGGATTAGTGACAGGCATATAATTTAAAGTCCTAGATAAAGGTTCCAAGTCAAACAACCAATTTGGACCACTCTCAGGATCACTAGGTTTACTCTCTAAAAACCTAACATGAACTCTTTCAAGAATACGTTTTTCCTTTTTAAGATAAACTCTATATCCTTTGCTCTGAACTGAATACCCCATGAAGTAGCCTTCATCACCTTTTGCACTAAATTTACCTAAGGCATCACTAGAATCTAAGACTACGACATGACAACCAAAAGGTCTGAGAAAACCAATATTAGGTTTTCTTCCCCAAAGTAACTCATAAGGTGTTTTGTTCTGAATTTTGTTAACCAATGCTCTATTTTGAACATAACAAGCTGTATTAACAGCCCCAGCCCAAAAGGCTATAGGAAAATGAGCATCAGCCAACATGGTTCTGGCTACTTCAATTAGGGTTCTATTTTTCCTCTCAGCAACCCCATTTTGCTGTGGGGTTCTGGCAACACTAAATTGCCTAGTGATTCCTTTCCTGGCACAAAAATCATCTAACACTTTATTCCTAAATTCACCACGATTATCACTCCTAAGCATTTTAACTTCATTTCCAGTTTTCTTCTCAATCTGAGTGATAAAATCAATTAAAGTGTCAGCTGTGTCACTCTTCATAGCTAGAAATAAGGTCCAAGTAAACCTAGAAAAGTCATCTGTTATAACAAAGCAGTATGACTTACCATTCAAACTTTCTATATTGGTTGGACCAAAGAGGTCCATATGAAGCAAGTGAAGAGGTCTAGTACTAGAATGCACCTGTTTGGACTTGAATGAGACCTTGTGCTGCTTGCCTTTAAGACATGTAACACAAGAGTGGTCATTGTGGAAGGCCTTTTCAGGCAAACCATCAACCAAGCCAAGTCTCACAAGCCTGTTTATATTCTTAAAATTTATGTGCCCTAGCCTTCTGTTCCATAAATTACTTTCATCTACTGAAGCTTTAGCATAAAAACAAGACATAATGTTATTCATTCTAATCTCATTCAGATTTACATTGTATATGTCTTTATGCCTAGGTGTTCTATAGTCAATATATTTTTCATCAGGGATCTTATAATCCTTGCTTAACACCAAACATTCAGTATCAGTAAACAGAACTTTATTTTTGTTATCACAAACTTGTGATACACTAAAAAGATTGTAATCAAGTTCCTTTACCAAAAATACGTTTTCAAAACGCAAGTTCTTGGTGAGAAGTGTTCCTTTGCTTGTGATAGTACCATATCCGCCTCCAAAGTAAACCTTATCACCATCCTTAATGGGAGTGAAGTTAGTTAGATAATCTTCCTTCCCTGTCATGTACCTTGAGCATCCACTATCCCAATATCCATAATCATTGACCTGTTTTTGAATGTCCTGCACATATAGAAAACAAGTTAGTTTTCTTTGGGAACCCAAGCCTTGGAAGACTTGGATTCATCTGGTTGTTCAATAAGAACAGACTTAGTTCTCACAACAACCCCATTTTCATCCTTCTTAGGATGAAATACCCAGTTAACCCCAATAGGTTTTGTAATGACCTTTGAAATGTAATTAAATCTGTTGCAGGTCATTGAAATCCCATTATCATTAGGGTTTTGATCTTTCTTTGGTCTCCATGTCAAGCTTGAAGAAGCTTTAGACCCTTTACCCTGTGGTTGCAAATATTTAGGTCTGGTCACGTTTCTGTCAGCGTTGGAATTGGTCTTGTCAACGCTGAAATTACCCTTGTCAACGTTGAACTTAGGGTTTGCTACAGAAACCCATTGCCTATTAGACCAAGTATTTGTCTTTTGAAATGGTCTTTGTCCATGAGTTTTAGGCCCTCTAGTGAATAATGGGACAGGCCTAACAACTTGTGGACTTTGATGCACACAAGGTTTGGGTCTGACAACGATTGACTCTCTAACGTTGACTTTGTTTCTGTCAGTGCTGAATTTGTTCCTGTCAGCGTTGACTTTGGGAGCGATGACACACTTATATGCTAAATGTGAAAAGATACCACAAGTGTAACAGGCTTTTCTAGACACAACCCTAGGTCTAGAAGAGAAGAAGCCCTACATTATTGCTAACTTGGCTCTTAGGTGACCTAGTATTCCTATACATCTCTGCATACTTAATGCTAGGTTTTCTAACAGTGTTTGAGCCAAGGTCAACAGCTTTACCAGTGATTGGGTTTGTAACCTTAATGGGGGTTGACTCATTAGGACTTTCACATAGCAAGCCACCCTTAACACATAAGGTAGGGTTAGCTTTCTTCCATTCATTCAGGTCAGTCAACTTTTGTTGATACTCTTCAACTGGGGTGACAACTCTTGGTGGAGGAATGAATTCCTCCTCTTATAGTTCTGGCAAACCAGTCCAAGATAGGTCCTTTTGTTGGACACCATAGAAGTCACCAGATGGTGGTGGAACCACTGAGTAGTCTTTCATCCCAATCCCAGTCATGTCCTTAGGATCCCTTGGTTTACTCACACATTCTCCTAGGGTTTGTGTGGCCTTATCAAATCTTTGAATTTTAAGGCCAACATTATCTTTATTCTTAATGGCCTCATCTAACTTAGCTTGTAACTCACCATTAACCCTTTCCATGATGTTTCTAATACCCATACTAGCATTTAACTCATGTTTTAAGATATTTATTTTATCTTTTAAGTCAAATTCCATTTTCTTGTATTCAGAAACTGTCTTCTTAGTTTGAGTGATAGCTAGTTGGTAATTAGACAGTTTGTATCTTTCAGTACTCACATCATCTAATAATCTTAACACCTCTTTATTAAGTTTCTCAGTGTTTAACCTACAACCTTTACTACAAAAAGCATCATCGTATACCTCAATATCAGATGAAGAGGAGGAATGTGCCATGAGAGCATATTCAACATGCTCTTCTTCTTCAATTTCAGCAACCAAGGCTTTATCCTCTTCTACATCTTTAGCCAAATAGATCCAATCCCATCCCATTCCATCAATTCCTTGAACTGCAACCATGGCCTTAGGATCCTGAGCTTTAACAATTTGACTTGAGGGTTTACCAGCATCAGATCTTCTAGGAGATCTGCATTCCCTCATGAAGTGCCCCATACGATGACAGTTGTAGCATTCAACTTTGGATTTATCAGATCCAGCTGTGTCCTTTGCATTGAAGGTCATCTTCTTCTTAAACCTTCTGTTCCACCTGTTTTCTCTTATACTAGCAAGAGCCATGTTCCACTTAATGTCCATCTCTTCCAAGTGCTCATCACTTATCTGCTCAAGGTCCTCATATGTAATCACTGAACCATTGGGCAAAGAAGCAATATAAGCAGATACAGTATCCAGATCCAAACCAGCAGGTTTAACTCTTGGTGAGTCACTTTTGAATGTGTCAGCGTCTGAAAAGGAGACGTTGACAGGACATGTTCCAGCGCTGACACATGATGATCTAGTAACTGGATGCATGTAGGAGTCCTTCTGATTGAATTGACCTTCACTGTGAGAAAAGAAGGCCATGTTACTGTTGGTGGACTTGCTTCCATGCTCCAAAAGAGTTTCATCTTCCAACACCCTCAGTTTGTTGTAGATATCATCAAACGTGGAACTTTTGTGAGTATTATTGGCAAGAATAGATCTTGCCTCAATTTTCCACGCCTCGCCAAGACTTTTAAGAAAAGTGGCATTAATATCAACATCACCAAGTTGTGTCCCCATGAAGGACAATTTGCTTGTAATATCAAGCAATCTGCTTCTCACACTACTAAGCTTTTCATTAGGTTGAGCCTTGAAGACACCATAATCATGCATAAGTTGCTTCTTTTTCTCTTCCTTAGTATCTTCATTGCCACCATATGCAACTTCAAGAGCTGCCCAAAGGTCTTTAGCAGATTCATAACCTCTGTATTTATGCTGGTTCTCTTGTCCTAAAGAGAGTTTCAGAATATTTATGGTTTTCATGTCAACCCTTTTCTTTGTTATGTCTTCAGCAGACACAGCTCTACCATCACAGGCTTTTCTTTCTTATCTGCTTCAGAACATCCAGCAAAAGCTACTCTTCCAGCAATAGCATCAGCAATCTTTTGAGCCTTATTGAATGTGTTTCCATATTCAATAATCTCTCAGAGTGTGTAGTCATAGATCCTAAGGTATTGTTCAAAGTTGAATTTCCATAATTCAAAGTTGGTTGCATCAAGCATGGGAATCTTGATGTTTGGTAAAGGTGAGGAGGAGGAGGTTATTTCTGGATTTGACATGATGTTATTAGGGTTTTTGAGAAAATTAGGGTTTTGGTGATTTTTAGGGTTCTTGAGTTCTTTAGGATCAAAAGTTCCTCAACAAGCTCTGATACCACTTGTTGATCCCAAACTTAGATCGATTTAGCTTTATGTATACGAGATTAGATCAAGTAATACACTTAGAGAAACCTTTGTATATGTATATGACAATCTAAGTGTTATGCGGAATTAACACTTAAACAAGAACACAATGATATAAACAAACTTTCACTTTGATTAATGATATCAAACTTGCTTACAATGAAAGTAGTTTACGTATGAAAACTTATATTGAACATTAACCTAAAGGTCTTCTTTTATAGACATAAGAAGCCTTGTACAATAATCTACGTATCAACTATTCTAGGTAAAGATAAATATAGAAAATACATTGTTGTTCCTATCTTTACTAGAAGTAATCTAGAATACAATAAACGCGTAGAGTATATCTTCCCATCAGTGCTTGTCTTCAATGTATCAACGCTTGACTTTGTCTTGTCAACGCTTGAGCTGTCAGCGTTTGTTTTACTCTTGTCAACGCTTTTTTTACTCTTGTCAGCGCTCAAGTAGACTGGCTATAATTTATTCCCAACACCATATTGCCTGAAACTGAGACTTGACAGTTAAGTCCTTAACAAATAAGGACCCTTCGCCTTATAAAAAGGCACCCATAAAAATAATAAGTGCTGACATATGAAACATCTGTTGTCCTGGCCTAGGCACAGTGAGCATGACTCACCAAGATGGGGACAGTCAATCCCAAATAGTTCTATTTATAACATTCAGGTAATTCAATAATTCTAACAGTTTCAGATGCACGGGTCATGCGGGTTCATCTACAATAGGCAATGTAATCAAAGGTTTCACAGTTCAATTCATGTCCAAAAAATAAAATATGTTGCATGTTTTCTTCCCCGTTAAAAGGTTTAAAAGTTTGTCAATATATAAAGTGGGGCCATGAACTCACCTCAGTAGTACAACAATAAGTCAGTAGATAAATCTGATAGGATGCTCACGATACAGTCAACGACCTAAATAATTATAAGGTCTCAGTAAATGCATAACTTAATGCATAAAAAGTTTCAGAATAAATCTGTACATGCTTATACTGGTTTTAAGCATTTTATTACGATACTTGTACTTTAGTTCATCGTTGTACAAGTTATAGTAGTGTTTATTTTAAGTATAAAATAAATAATAAGGTTAAATTAATTAATCTATTCAATTAATTCTCTTGTACTTATATTGTTTATAAAACACTTTAAATATTTATAAAAGGTAGTTTTATATATATTTAAGGAAATAGAAAATAAATATAATTAATATATTTATTTTATAAGTTAATCATTTTTAATTTATATTTAATATATAAATAAGGTTTATAAAACGTATAACATTTTAATTAAATTCCACGTTTTCGTAGTATATATAATTATTAAATTATAAGTTCGGAAAAAAAATAACGAATGTTGTGTTTATTTAAGTTTTACGTTTTAAATATCGGGTATAAATATATAGTAATTTTAGGATTCGTTATACTTTGTATAAATTACATTTTAGTCCCTCTACTTAAATAATTACCCGCGGTTAAATTACTTTTATTCCCCTAGGGTTTCTAAATATTTCAAGTAATTACAATATTGGTCCCTCCCTAGTTACACATGTAACTAGGGTTTGTTTAAGTTTCATTAAATGGCAAATTTAGTCCCTAAAATATTCGGCTTATATTAGGGTTTATAAACAAGTTACACAAATGCCCCTAGGGCTTATATACGTTTCGGCTAATGGCAAAAATCACCCTTAAGGTTTATCTAGGGCTTGATATAGTTTGTTAACTTGGCAAAATAGGTCCCTAGGGCTTACCTAAAGTTTCGGTAAATGGCAAAGGTAATCCCTAGGTTTTTATTAAGTTACACCATTTACCCTAACGCCTTAGTAATTTCATTTAGGTCCTTTTTGTTAACTTGAAGTTTCGGATAGTGTCCAAAACACCCCCTTAACTCTCGGCTAATTACAAAAGTAACCCTAAGGTTTATATTTTTAGAAAATAAGTTTCTATACTTGTTCATTTAGATCCCTACACTTAGTAAAATTACAAATCCAACCCGAAGGTATTATATTTCCCTTTTTAACCCAAAACATTATAGATTTACTATTTTAACCCAAAGTTTCATAGATCTTGCATTTTAATCCAAAACATTTATGGATCTATGTTTTTAAACCCGAAACTTTATATTGTTATATTTTTGACACCAAAAGTTTTAATAAACATATTATTTAGTGACAATGAAGATTTATTTAGGCAACTTATTATAGTGAGCTTAAAACTAAATCTTATAAGGCATAAATAGTGAACTTATCATTTTAAGGAAACTATAATTATAGATTTAATATTTCTATTCACACTTAAACATTACAAGCTTAACCCATATTGAACCATGGGATTAAAACCCACGTCCAACATCATGGACATATTTTTCATAGAGCTTCAAGTTTAACTAGTTCATAGTGATATATTATTCATGGTTGTTAAGGTTTTACATCATTTAAGTCACAACAAAAATCAAGCCATGACCTATATAGGATCTAGGGTTTCATATTTTTGTTTCAACATTAAATTTTACAAGAAATAACCATGTGTATGTTAAAGTGAATGAAAGTAAATGTATAGAAGGATAGGTTTTAGGTTTGACTTACTTGTTTAGATAGGTTTAGGAGTAGATAGGAGAATGAGTAAGAACAAGTGATAAGCTTTCAACAATGGGGATCCTTGAAGCAAAAACAAGCTGTGGGCTTCAATAGGAGCTTCTAGGGCTTCTTTCTTGTTGACTTGATGATTAAGATGCTTGTAGAGTGAACCAATGATTAGCATTCAAGTAGGATAAGACATGTTTTTGGAGTAGTAAATGAGCTTGAAGGTTTTGGCAATGGTGGAAAGCTTTTAGCTATATGTTTTTGAGAGAGAGAGAGAGAGAGATGAAGTGAGACTGATTTCAAGTATTGTGTGTTGGTGTGTGTATTTCACGGCTTATGAAGGAAAGAGAAGTATCCAAATGAGATTTTGTTTGTACTATGAATCTTATATGTATCTTGGTTAGATCCTTACTAGATTTGTTGGATATCCCCACATGCCTAAACTAGAAACACTCTTCCCCCTCCTTTTTGAGTTTGTGACCGTGGGTTTACAAGGGTCAAAGGGGGACATGAAATGAAAATGCATAGTATCATGTAATGTGTGTGTAAGTAGGCAACATGGTTATGTAAGAAAAGCATGGTTAGCATAGGTATTAGTGGAGTATACATGATTATACTTGTAAGTTAGCAACAATGATCAATGTGTAAGTATGGATACCTACACACGACATATACATGTATGTGGGAAGGTGTTTGACAATTTTTATCAAGTGTTGAATGAGAATAATAGCCCTTGTTTAATATTGTAAGCGTTTGTTGAGTTATAGGTATTTTTGTTGAAGCTTTTAGGTAATTTAGTGAATGTGTATATTGAATACATCACTATAATTATTTTACATAAAATAAAGTAAATAAATGACAATGTAAAATAATGTACATTGTTTTAAGGTGTTAGGTGTTTATTCCTACTATGTAATATATGTAAATATGTACATATAAAATAAGTTCAAGTACTTAATAATTAAATTAAGTAAAGTTACAGTTTATCTTTAAAAGATGTACTGAGGTGATGAGTCCTGATTCATTCAGGTGGCCAGTCAGTTGCTAGAGTAGTCAACAATGACTAAAGGTCCATATATATATAAAATAAATATAAAAGGTAGTATGACAAAATGTATATGATTAAAAATAAGTCATATAAAGGTAGAATTATATAGATTCCAAAATAAAGGGTACAACAGTTGACAAAGTCAATAAGGTAAAATCAGAAGTTTTACAGCACCATCTCGTTATTTTAGCTTTGTCCTCAAAGCTTAGGATGAAGTCATTGGTCAGGTGAACAAGTTTGGGTACATGGTTTTGAACGAGTCTTCTCATTCCTAAGTGAACTCAGGGCCTCTCCTAGAGTTCCAACGTACTTTGACCAACGGGATGAGACTGCGTTTCAATTTCTTAACTGTCATCTCCATGATTTCTACTGGTTCTTTTATGAACTAAGGTTTGTCGTCAAATTGAACTCCCTCCAATGGCATAGCCAATGGTTCTTCAGCATAGCACTTCTTCAGGTTAGACACATGAAAGGTAGAGTGTACCCGACTCAGTTGTTGGGGCAACTCTAAACGATAAGCTACTTCCCTGATCCTAGCTATTACTTTGAAAGGGCCAACATAACGTGGATTCAGTTTTCCACGTTTGCCAAAGCGTATAACACCCTTCCAAGGTGATACCTTGAGCATAACACGGTCACCTACTTCAAATTGCATAGGTTTGCGTTTCAGGTCCGCGTAGCTCTTTTGTCGGTCACGAGCAGCTTGAATTCTTTGCTTAATGAGGACGATCTTGTCTGTAGTCTCCTGGATTAGTTTTCGTCCAGTGAGCTAAAATTCACCTACTTCTGCCCAGCACACAGGTGAACGGCATTTGCGACCGTATAGTGCTTCAAAATGGGCAGCCTTAATACTGGCGTGATAACTGTTGTTGTAGGAGAATTCCACTAAAGGAATATGGTCAACCCATTCATTTCCAAAATCAATCACACATGCTCGTAGCATGTCCTCTAGAGTCTGGATGGTTCGTTCACTTTGACCATCAGTCTGCAGATGATAAGCAGTGCTCATGTCTAAATTGGTACCTAAGGCTCGTTGGAGAGCCTTCCAAAAGTTTGATGTGAACCTACCGTCTCGATCACAAATTATCGACACTGGTATCCCATGTTTGGTCACAATCTCCTTCAGGTACGTTTTTGCTAGTCTTGCAAGGGAATCGTTTTCCCTAATTGGCAGAAAATGAGCAGACTTGGTGAGTCGGTCGACGATTACCCAGATAGTATCATAACCGTGAGATGACTTTAGGGGTTTGGTGAAAAAGTCCATGGTGATGTTGTCCCACTTCCATTTCGGTATCTCGGGTTGTACAAGTAAACCCGATGGTCTCTGGTGTTCAGTCTTGACACGTAAACATGTCAAACACTTCTGCACGTAGCTGGGGATGTCGGCTTTCATATTCGGCCACCAGTATAATTTCTTCATATCCTGATACATCTTTTCAGATCCGGGATGTATAGAATATTTAGACTTATGAGATTCGTGCATGATCACGTTCCTCAAATCTCCATAGCAAGGTAACCAACTTAGTCCGTGAAGGCATAGGGTTCCATATGCTCTAGGTTCTAGCTTCTCCTTACTAAGATCAGTTCGGAGCATTCTCCCGACGTCTTCCTTCACGAGGTTTTCAGGTAATTAGGCTTGAGTCTGAGCTTCCAAAATCTGTTTGGGTAGATCCAAACTGATTGTCATAACTAATGTCCGAACTCTCATAGGAGGGTCCGTTTCCTTACGACTTAAAGCATCGGCAACCACGTTTGCTTTACCAGGGTGGTATTTGATCTCGCAGTCATAGTCACTCAACAACTCAATCCAACGGCGTTGTCTCATGTTCAGCTCCTTCTGATCCAATATGTGTTGCAAACTTTTATGGTCAGTATGCAATGTGCACTTCGTTCCGTATAGGTAATGTCTCTAGATTTTGAGAGCAAAACTATGGATCCAAGTTCTAGATCGTGAGTTGTGTAATTCTTCTCATGCTTCTTCAGTTGTCTTGAAGCGTAGGCAATCACTTTCATCATTTGCATCAATACTGCTCCTAGACCTTTATGTGAAGCGTCACAGTATACAACGAAATCATCGTTGCCTTCAAGAAAGGCTAATATAGGTGCACTGCACAACTTCTGCTTGATCAGTTGAAAAGCTGATTCTTCTTTCTCTCCCTAATCGAACTTTATTCCTTTCTGTGTGAGTTTGGTCATTGGCTTGGCTATTTTGGAAAAATCTTCAATGAATCTGCGGTAGTACCCGACAAGGCCTAGAAATTGGCGGATCTCTGTCGGTGATTTAGGAGATACCCAATCCTTTACAGATTCGACCTTTGCAGGATCTACGTGAATACCGTCACAATGGATGACATGACCGAGGAATTGCACTCTAGGAATCCAGAATTCACATTTGGAGAATTTAGCATAGAGCTTCTCTTCCTTGAGTACCTTTAGTACTTGTGCAAGGTGTTCCCCGTGTTCTTGTTCGTTCTTGGAATAGATGAGTATATCGTCAATGAAGACTATCACGAATTTATCCAGGTAGGGTCTGCACACACGGTTCATAAGGTCCATGAAAATAGCTGGTGCATTTGTCAACCCAAATGGCATAACCTGGAATTCGTAATGACCGTAACGGGTTCTAAAAGCTGTTTTTGGAATATCTTCCTCTCTGACCCGTAGTTGATGGTATCCAGATCTCAAGTCAATCTTGGAATACACACTTGACCCTTGTAGTTGGTCAAATAGGTCGTCAATGCGAGGAAGCGGATAACGATTCTTCACAGTTAACTTATTTAGTTCTTTGTAATCAATGCACATTCGAAAAGAATCGTCTTTCTTTTTGACAAATAACACAGGAGCTCCCCATGGTGAGGAAATGGGTCGAATGAATCCTTTGTCAGATAGTTCCTAGAGTTGTTCAGCTAGTTCTTTCATTTCTGATGGTGCCAACCGGTATGGAGCTTTGGCTACAGGTGCAGCTCCGGGAATCAAGTCGATTTGAAATTCCACTTGTCGGGTCGGTGGTAAGCCTGGCAACTCATCAGGAAAGACTTCTTGAAAATCTCGGACGATGGGTACGTCCTTGATTTGTTTCTTCTCGGGCTTGTCCTCTTCATCTGTTTGAGAAATATGGGTAAAGAAGATAGGACATCCTCTCAACAAATATTTCTGAGCTTTAGTACAAGAGATAACACTAAGTCTAGTGTCAGTGAGGTCGGTGTTACCATCTCCTCGAATGATTAAAGTTTCGTTTCCCCATGGAATACAGACTAGCTTTTCATCACAAACAATGACTGTGCGGTATCTCGCTAACCAGTCTATACCAATAATAACATCAAATCTACCAAGGTTTACGGGGATAAGGTCAATGTTGAACGGATGTTTGGAAAGATTTAAGGTACAACCTCTAATGATAGTGTCAGCATCTACAGTTTTACCGTCAGCTAATTCTACGGAGTAACGGTGATCTAAGCTTGTAGGAACAACTTCTAGTACTTGGTTAAATTCAGTTGATATAAAACTTCGGTTTTCTCTAGTATCAAACAAAACAGATGCATAACGATTGTTTAGTAGAAACGTACCAGTAACGACATTCGAATCAGGGTTGGCTTTTACATTGCCGACCACGTACACTCTGGACGAAGCTCCTCCACTGTTCTTGTTCTGGTTGGCCCGCTTAGGACAACCTGGTCTCACGTGTCCCGGTGCTCCACACTCACAGCACACAACTCCCTTCGTGGGTCCATTGCTATTTCCTCCAGCAGCAATGTGGTTCCCCTGCTGTCCATTCCCGTTCCCACGGGCATTGTATCCGCCCTTGTTGTTATAGATCCCAGTGTTTTGATTGGGTCGGGCCTGTGTGACAGCATTAACTCAACAGGGTTTAGCAAAATGACCCACTTGTCCACATCTGTAGCAGGTCTGGCATGGGCTATCAACAGTATGATGATAGTTTCACTTGGAGCACGAAGGTTTGGCGCCTACGTACGAGTTAGTTCCTGCAAAGGTAGCACTGTAAACTTGCCCAACATTCTGCTTCTTAGGATGCTGCTGGCGCTGACTGCAGAAATACTCATCTGCCTTTCGCTTGTTGTCAGTTTGTCTCTCGGATATGGTACGGACTCCTTTGTTGATCAATTCAGTAGCGAACTCAATGGCATTCTCGACGGTAGTAGGTCGAGATGCGAGCACACTATCGTGAATGGCGTCTGGGAGTCCACCCACATACTTCTTAATCTTATCTTCCTCCTCCACAAACATTCTAGTACACATTAAAGTCAACTCTTGGAACCTTTGGTTGTATGCAGTGATGTCATTGTTCCTGCATCTGAGATCCCACAATTCGATTTCAAGCTTCTTCATTTCACCCCTTGGACATTATTTCTCTATCCTTCTCTCCTTCAGTTCCGTCCAGTTGAGAGCATAGGCAGTGTCGTGTCTAAGAGTAGCAACTACAGAGTTCCACCAAGTAAGAGCACTCTCAAGTAGGGTGTAGGTGGAAAACTTCACTTTGTTCTATTCTGCACAGTCGCTGATGCGGAATACCGTTTCCAACCTCTCAAACCACTGCATCAGTTCCACCACTCCTTCCTTGCCCTTGTAGTAGGAAGGCTTACATTTCAAGAAGTCGGGGTAAGAGCAACCCCTGGTGGTCTGATTATTCCGGCGGTTGTTAGAGTTTTCACTATCGTCTACGTTTCTACTGGCAGCCATCGCAGATGCGATGCCTTGATCAATCATTTCCCTTAGTTGGGCAGTAGTGACGTTTTGGGTAGTGTTGGCATTGTTGGGGTTTGTTCTAGTGATTACCATTTTTCTATAATTATACAAAAAAAATGAATTCATTAGTTCAAGGTGTTAGCACAGTTTTATATAATTACACGAAAAGGAATTCATGCATAGACTTTGCAACAAATTGGATAACCTGTTTAAAAGTTCGTAATATATTACAGTACAGGATATAATAAAAGCTAATGAGTACATGCCATAAGTCTAGAATAGGAATACAATACAAATTGCACAACCAATCCAAGACAGAGCACAGACCGCTTGTCTGGGATGGTGGTACACAAAATATAAAGTACATCATCTATGAATCCCTAATCTAAATAGTACAGTACAAAGATACAACTGACTAAAGAAAGTACAAATACATGAGGTCCTATATCATGATAGCCGGGATGCAACCCTAATAGCTTATCATGATGTACAAAAGATCTTGTACATCTAATCTACTCATGCCTAACGGACTCCTCAGATACGGCTGGTACCACTGGCGGTGATGAGACGGCTGGTGCCTGCATGGCATCCTACATCGCGGTCATGGAAGTCCGGGTCTCCTTGAGCAGTCGGAGTGCCTCCAAGAACTGGTCTCTGAGGGTCTGCTGAACTCCCCTAAGATGAGAGGTCTCTGATGTCAATCCCTGATGACGGACATCCTGGAGATCGAAGAAGATGGCAAGAGTCTCCTCCATGGTCAAGAGAGCGGTGTGAGTATCCGTCTGCTAACTCTGTAGTAAGTAGATCTGCTCACGAAGGAACTCATTCTCCTCCAGCAACCACTGGAGAGAATGGTAAGTAGTAGACCACGCTCCTCGTGCAGCGTGCGCTTCAGCACTCACGGTCCAAGATAAGAGGTACTGACGTGACTGCAGAGCAGTGCGTCCTAGCTGTCCCTTGGCCAGCAGAGCATGAATCTCTGCTACATCCTGTGCCTGGTGTGCAGCCAGTGCAGTGATCTGGGCCTGGACAAGGTCCACGCGCCTAGTACCCGAACCCTCGCCGACCTTAAAAGTAGAGTCGACGGGTGCCTCATACCTCCTCTTACGAGGCGGCAGAGACTCGGGTGTATAGTCCCGTAGCGAAGTCACTAGTGGTATAGGTGGTATGGCAGCAAGTGGCTGGACCTCTTCCCCAGCGGGGGAAGTTGGTGAAACATGTGGAGTAGTAATGAGAGAATCAACAAGAGTGGTGTCACCCGAAGCGTGACTGTCGTCTGTGTCGCTAGCAGATATCCATCCACATAAGACGGGCGTCGATGATACGGCAGCAGGAGTGCCAGTAGGTGAAGCCATAATAATCTGAAAATAATATCGTTTTAATTGACATAAGTATAAACTTACTCAAGTTAAAAGTTTTTGGGAAACTAATGATTAAATTATATATATTAATGCCATTTAACACGACGATGTTAAAGGTTACGTTAATACTTATAAGATTAATTAACCAGATGTTAATAATCAATGCACAGGTAGCCACGTAAGAATGTATGCTCTACACTCTATATGATTAACTATTCGAGTCCCGAAAATCCCAAAAGATTTTTAAAGCAGTTATAGTCCAGTTTATATAAAAATTTTATTTTTATATTTATTTAAATTTTGTTTTGGTTCTCTATAACTATCTCTCTGATACCATTCTGTGACACCCCCAAATTGAGTCAAATGCAGCGGAAATAATATTTAGGTGTCAAGTAGGTGGATCAACAGCAGATAGCGTATAGAGCGACATATAAAATATTATCATTACATTTATTACATGGATACAAGTGCAAATAGTATTAAAATAGTCTTTAACATTGTTCAACAGTTTGAATTATTCCCCAGTTTATAAAACCCTAGATGAGCTCTATAAATGCAGCCTATCGTGATGCTTGACTCCATGCACACCAATACCTGCTTTAGTTTCCTGAGAAAACATGCTTAGAGAGTCAACATAAAGTTGGTGAATTCACAGGTTTAATAAAATAAGTTTGGATAATAAATATTCACTGAAGTAGTAATGCACAAAGCATCAATACTTAAAAGTAATTACATTCCCATATTGCCTGAAACTGAGACTTGACAGTAAAGTCCTTAACAAATAAGGATTCTTCGCCTTATAAAAAGGCACCCATAAAAATAATAAGTGCTGACATGTGAAACATATGTTGTCCTGGCCTAGGCACAGTGAGCATGACTCACCCAGATGGGGACGGTCAATCCCAAATAGATCTATTTATAACATTCAGGTAATTCAATAATTCTAACAGTTTTAGATGCACGGGTCATGCGGGTTCATCTACAATAGGTAATGTAATCAAAGGTTTCACAGTTCAATTCATGTCCATAAAATAAAATATGTTGCATGTTTTCTTCCCCGTTAAAAGGTTTAAAAGTTTTTCAATATATAAAGTGGGGCCATGAACTCACCTCAGTAGTACATCAATAAGTTAGTAGATAAATCTGATAGGATGCTCACGATACAGTCAACGACCTAAATAATTATAAGGTCTCAGTAAATGCAGAACATAATGCATAAAAAGTTTCAGAATAAATCTGTACATGCTTATACTTGTTTTAAGCATTTTATTACGATACTTGTACTTTAGTTCATCGTTACACAAGTTATAGTAGTGTTTATTTTAAGTATAAAATAAATAATAAGGTTAAATTAATTAATCTATTAAATTAATTCTCTTGTACTTATATTGTTTATAAAACACTTTAAATATTTACAAAAAGTAGTTTTATATATATTTAAGGAAATAGAAAATAAATTTAATTAATATATTTATTTTATAAGTTAATCATTTTTAATTTATATTTAATATATAAATAAGGTTTATAAAACGTATAACATTTTAATTAAATTCCACGTTTTCGTAGTATATATAATTATTAAATTATAAGTTCGGAAAAAAAATAACGAATGTTGTGTTTATTTAAGTTTTACGTTTTAAATATCGGGTATAAATATATAGTAATTTTAGGATTCGTTATACTTTGTATAAATTACATTTTAGTCCCTCTACTTAAATAATTACCCGCGGTTAAATTACTTTTATACCCCTAGGTTTTCTAAATATTTCAAGTAATTACAATATTGGTCCCTCCCTAGTTACACGTGTAACTAGGGTTTGTTTAAGTTTCATTAAATGGCAAATTTAGTCCCTAAAGTATTCGGCTTATATTAGGGTTTATAAACAAGTTACACAAATGCCCCCTAGGGCTTATGTAAGTTTCGGCTAATGGCAAAAATCACCCTTAGGGTTTATCTAGGGCTTGATATAGTTTGTTAACTTGGAAAAATAGGTCCCTAGGGCTTAACTAAAGTTTCGGTAAATGGCAAAGGTAATCCTTAGGTTTTTATAAAGTTACACCATTTACCCTAACGCCTTAGTAATTTCATTTAGGTCCTTTTTGTTAATTTGAAGTTTCGGATAGTGTCCAAAACACCCCTTAATGCTTGGCTAATTTCAAAAGTGACCCTAAGGTTTATATTTTTAGAAAATAAGTTTCAATACTTGTTCATTTAGATCCCTACACTTAGTAAAATTACAAATCCAACCCGAAGGTATTATATTTCCCTTTTTAACCCGAAACATTATAGATTTACTATTTTAACCCAAAGTTTCATAGATCTTGCATTTTAATCCAAAACATTTATGGATCTATGTTTTTAAACCCGAAACTTTATATTGTTATATTTTTGACACCAAAATTTTAATAAACATAACCACCATCAAGTGGCCTAGTGGTAAGGTCCTTGACTCTCAAAGGAGAGGTCAAGGGTTCAAACCTCACTAGGTGTGTACACTTGGGGGTGGCCACGGAGGTTCACCTGCGACGACTCCGGGCTATCCAAAAGGGTAGTCGCCCTGGGATTAGTCGGCTCGCAATGTCGAGTCGGAAACCTAGGTATACCCAAAAAAAAATTTTAATAAACATATTATTTAGTGACAGTGAAGATTTATTTAGGCAACTTATTATAGTGAGCTTAAAACCAAATCTTATAAGGCATAAATAGTAAACTTATCATTTTAAGGCAACTATAATTATAGATCTAATATTTCTAGTCACACTTAAACATTACAAGCTTAGCCCATATTGAACCATGGGATTAAAACCCACGTCCAACATATGCATGGACATATTTTTCATAGATCTTCAAGTTTAACTAGTTCATAGTGATATTTTCTTCATGGTTGTTACGGTTTTACATCATTTTAAGTCACAACAAAAATCAAGCCGTGACCTATATAGGATCTAGGGTTTCATATTTTTGTTTCAACATTAAATTTTACAAGAAATAACCATGTGTATGTTAAAGAGAATGAAAGTAAATGTATAGAAGGATAGGTTTTAGGTTTGACTTACTTGTTTAGATAGGTTTAGGAGTGGATAGGAGAATGAGTAAGAATAAGTGATAAGCTTTCAACAATGGGGATCCTTGAAGCTAAAACAAGATGTGGGCTTCAATGGGAGCTTCTAGGGCTTCTTTCTTGTTGACTTGATGATTAAGATGCTTGTAGAGTCAACCAATGATTAGCATTCAAGTAGGATGAGACATGTTCTAGGAGTAGTAAATGAGCTTGAAGGTTTTGGCAATGGTGGAAAGCTTTTAGCCGTATGTTTTTTAGAGAGAGAGAGATGAAGTGAGATTGATTTCAAGTATTGTGTGTTGGTGTGTGTGTATGTCACGGCTTAGGAAGGAAAGAGAAGTATCCAAATGAGATTTTGTTTGTACTATGAATCTTATATGTATCATGGTTAGATCCTTACTAGATTTGTTGGATATCCCCACATGCCTAAACTAGAAACACTCATCCCCCTCCTTTTTTGAGTTTGTAACCGTGGGTTTACAAGGGTCAAAGGGGGACAAGGAATGACAATGCATAGTATCATGTAATGTGTGTGTAAGTAGGCAACATGGTTATGTAAGAAAAGCATGGTTAGCATAGGTATTAGTGGAGTATACATTATTATACTTGTAAGTTAGCAACAATGAACAATGTGTAAGTATGGATACCTACACACGGCATATACATGCATGTGGGAAGGTGTTTGACAATTTTTATCAAGTGTTGAATGAGAATAATAGCCATTGTTTAATACTGTAAGCGTTTGTTGAGTTATAGGTATTTTTGTTGAAGCTTTTAGGTAATTTAGTGAATGTGTATATTGAATACATCACTATAATTATTTTACTTAAATAAAGTAAATAAATGACAATGTAAAATAATGTACATTGTTTTATGGTGTTAGGTGTTTATTCATACTATGTAATATATATAAATATGTACATATAAAATAAGTTCAAGTACTTAATAATTAAATTAAGTAAAGTTACAGTTTATCTCAAAAATATGTACTGAGGTGATGAGTCCTGATTCATTCAGGTGGTCAGTCAGTTGCCAGAGTAGTCAACAATGACTAAAGGTCCATATATATAAAAAATAAATATGAAAGGTAGTATGACAAAAGGTATATGATTAAAAATAAGTCATATAAAGGTAGAATTATACAGATTCCAAAAATAAAGGGTACAACAGTTGACAAAGTCAATAAGGTAAAATCAGAGGTTTTACATTGTACACCTTTTATAACATTGGAGTTTATATACCATAAGAGCGCACCTCAAGCCATCATACTTTAACTTACTTACTTTCACCTCCTTTCTTTTCTTTTTTTTCACAAATTTGTTTTTCATTTTTTTTTCTTTTTTTTTCTTTTTTTGCTTTTATTTTTTTTCACATCACACATAAGCTCTTTTTTTAGCCATTCGGGACCGTTTCTTATACAAGTCATCCCGAACGCTTTATACACTCCTTCCAAGGTTGATATAAAGACCAATTATTCAGAAAAATGAATATCTATCATATAGGTGCATACTAAGACACATTAGCACATGGGAACCGGTTAATTTTTTTGTTTTAATTAAATGGGAACAATTATACTTCGTGCCTACTGATACATCACAGGATGGAATTATCTACCACATAGTATAATTATACAATGCACTAAATTAAACTAATCTTTCTAATTTCATTACAATAATACAAGGATTGGGTTATTTCACATAAAATTGTCTCAGCTAAGTGCAATGCTATCCATCATAAAAATTGGCGTCTGACACATGTTAACAACTAAAGTATCACCTTGCGCGGGTGACGAATCAGATAGGCAAGCCCAGCATATGACTACCACCAATAATTATGACAGTTCTCCAACTCTTTTCTAAGGCCACCGTGCGCGGGCGGCGAGCCGAATAAGATCAATTCTAAATGTCCTAACCCAACTATTACATTACTATATTTCATATTATTTATTCAAACTTTTTACTCGATCTAAGCAAAAGTAAGTAGAGGGAATTCAACCGGCGTGGTTTGATCATCTAAATTATACATATGCCTAACTACATGCAAACAATCAAATCAATTTAATAACCAAATTATTCAATGGAATCGGGTGCACCTGGTAATTATGGCCAAATCCTCTAGGTTGCTCCAATAAATCATCCACAAGCTAATCTTCAGAATCTGCAAATACTCAACAAACATATATGTAGAAGAAACTTCCACACCTAATTAGCACAAGACTCTTATAATGTGATTTAAAATTTTAAAATTTTCCAATTTTTCCCAAAAATCACATTTTAACCCATTTTGACCAGAATTTCACAGAAAAACATGCAACACATGTGCCACCCCCCTCAACTTAAAGCATTGCATTGCCCCTAATGCAAAAACTTTAAATTGAAATTTTGGTTAAAAATCAATTTGACAAACTCACACAAAAATAAAAACCTATCTCACTTTTGTAGGAATCACGGTTGCATTTAGCGTATGCAACAAGCCTTTAAACCACTTGGTAGCCCGACTGGACGACTTTTGTCTCGTGAGGGTTTGTAGTGAACACACCCATAAAGTTTTAAACACACACAAAAATAAGATAATAAATTGAAAAAGAAAATACACACACTACAAACCACAAACCACGGGTTGCCTCCCACGAAGCGCTAAGTTTACTGTCTTCAGCCAGACATAACTCGTATGAGCTATTGAGACGGTTAGAGTGGTTCCAAGTAAACCACATCCACCATTTCCATTTGATCACTCTCCAACTCAACATACGGCTTCAAACAGTGTCCATTAACTTTAAAAGGCTCTCTACCCACCATATTTTTTATTTCAATGGCTCCATGTGGAGAGACTTGAGTCACAACGTATGGACCCGTCCATTTACTTCTCAGCTTCCAAGAAAAAGCTTAAGTCTAGCATTGAAAAACCAAACTTTTTGACCAACCAAGAAAGACTTCTTGGTGATGTGTCGGTCATGAAAAACTTTTGTTTTCTCCTTATAAATCCTAGAACTTTCATAGGCATCACGTCTAATCTCATCTAGTTCAGATAATTGAAGTTTCCTAGAACTAACTGCTTTCTCTAAATCCAAATTAACGGTCTTAATCGCCCATTCAGCCCTATGCTCTATCTCAACTAGTAAATGACACGCCTTGCCATATACCAACTTATACGGTGACATACCAATAGGAGTCTTAAAAGCCGTCATATATGCCCACAAGGCATCATCTAACCTCAAGGACCAATCTTTCCTATCACTACGAACGATATTTTCTAAAATTCGCTTAATCTCCCTATTAGATACTTCCACCTGTCCACTAGTCTGTGGGTGATAAGGGGTAGCTATCCTATGATTAACTCCATAGTGTTTCAATAATTTCCTAAATCTAAAGTTCTTAAAGTGAGAACCCCCATCACTAATGATAGCCTTAGGAATTCCATGCCTAGCAAAGATATTCTTCTTAACAAACTTAAGAACTACACTATGGTCATTTGTTCTAGTAGCCTCAGCCTCTACCCACTTAGACACATAATCAACTGCCACTAAAATGTACACATTGCCATGGTAGGTGGGGAATGGTCCCATAAAGTCAATACCCCACACGTCAAAGATCTCAACAACAAGTATGAGATTCATAGGCATTTGATCATGCCTTGAAATCCCTCCTACTTGTTGGCAACGAATACATGCTTTCACAAAAGACTGGGCATCCTTGAATATAGTCGGCCAAAAGAAACCGCTTTGTACGATTTTATGCCCAGTTTTCGTAGCACCAAAGTGCTATTTCCCTTTTCTCTTCCAACAGATCCAGGTTGATTCGCAGTTGTTCATCCTTGGACTTAGCCTCATTGATGGCTGCTATTTCCCTTTTCTCTTCCAACAGATCCAGGTTGATTCGCAGTTGTTCATCGTTTGTGACAACGTTAACCTCCGCCGTGCGGATGGTAGGCATCCCTATTTCTGCTGGTATAACGGCTTCAGTGCCGTAAGCCAATGCAAATGGAGTATCTCCATTGGCTGTTTTGATCATGGTTCTATGTGCCCATAGCACGTGTGACAACTCGTCGACCCATTTGCCCTGTCGTTCATCCAGCCGCGCCTTGATTCCATTCCCCAAGCTCCTATTTGCTCGTTCGACAAGGCCGTTCGTTTGTGGATGCTTAACGGACGCGAAGCGCCGTTTGATGTTCAATGATGCACACCAATCTTTGAATGGGTTGTCCGTAAACTGCTTGCCATTGTCCGAGATAATTTCTCCTGGTAGACCGAAACGGCACACGATGTGTTCCCACACAAACTTTTTGACCTGCTTACCTGTGATAGACTTGACTGCCTTGGCTTCTATCCATCGTGTAAAGTAGTCCATTGCAACAATCAAGAATTTAACCCCCCCCCCCCCCCCGCAGCTACAGGAAATGGTCCTGCAATGTCAATTCCCCACTTGTAAAATGGCCATGGGGACGTGATAGGTGTAAGTTCCTGCTGCGGGTGTCGCGGAACTGGCCTATGCACTTGGCAATCGTTGCACTTGCGAATCATGTCGCGCGCGTCCCTGTGCATGGTGGGCCAATAATAACCTGTTCGTAAGGCTCTAGCTACCACGGATCGTGGGCCTGCATGCATGCCGCACAACCCTTCATGTATGTCACTAATGACGTAAGCCGCCTGGCGCGACCCAACACACCGCAGCCACGGCTGCAAGAAAGAGTGCTTGTAAAGGATGCCTTCTCGGAGTTCAAAATGTTGTGACTTCCTTTTGATGCGTCTTGCTGCTTTTTCCTCGTCTGGAAGGGTTTCATTAGTCAAATAGTTGATGATTGGGGTCATCCACGTAGGTCCCTCCTCCTCAACTATAGCGGCTACTTCCCCTTCCGTGATAGATTTCTCCTTGAGTATTTCCACCAAAACTTGTTTAGACAAGTGGGCGAAGCTCGTGGATGCGATCTTGCTAAGAGCGTCCGCTTTCTTGTTCTCGCCCCTTGGCACCTGCTTGATGGAAAACTTACTGAAAGTTGCGATTAACGACTTGACTTTTTCCAAGTACCTGACCATGTTGTCCTCCTTAGCCACATACCCACCTAGAATATGGTTCGCGACAATCCGTGAGTCCACGTAGGCCTCAAGGTTGCGGACTCCCATTCTAGCGGCGATTTTTAAACCCGCAATTAATGCTTCATATTCCGCTTCGTTATTGGTGGCCGTGAACTCAAAACGGAGGGCGTATGTGAATTCCATTCCTTCTGGATTCATGAGGATAAGACCTGCCCCGGACCCGTCTGTACATGAGGATCCGTCCGTGAATAGCACCCAAGGTTCGGTTGGGATCTCGTCTTGCTTAATGACTGGTTCTTCCTCATCCGGCTTCTCGATTAGGAAATCTGCCAAGATTTGGCCTTTAACCGCCGTCCTTGGTCTGTAAGATATATGGTGCCCCCCCAATAGGATGCTCCATTTCTCCAGCCTCCCTGCCACGTCTGGTCTAGAGATAACCTGCTTGATTGGCTGATCCGTGATTACCACAATTGGGTGCGCCTGAAAGTACCGGCGCAACCGCTTTGTAGCAAATACTAGTGCTAACACCAATTTTTCCATGGAGGAATAATTCAGCTCCGCCCCTTGTAGTGTTCTACTTATAAAGTAGACCGGAGTTTGTACTATATCTCTATCCGTCATTAGAACCGCGCTTATTGCGCCATGAGTAGCCGAGAGATACATAACTAGTTCCTCCTTTGGCCGGGGAGCTACGAGCATAGGGAGAGATGCGAGATGCTGCTTGAGTTGGCCAAAAGCTTCCTCGGCTTCCTTCGTCCAGCGGAAGTCTCCCTTTCTAATACACTTCTTGAGTGTCTTAAATAGAGGTAATGACTTCTCCGCGGATTTAGATAGGAATCTATTCAGCCCAGCTAGTTTCCCATTCAGGGACTGCACCTCCTTCCGTGTCTGAGGGGACGGTAGTCGTATCACTGCATCCGTCTTCTCTGGGCAAGGTTTGATGCCATTTGGGTCAATCAAATATCCCAGGAACATTCCTTCTGTTGCACCAAACGTACATTTCTTCGGATTTAACTTCATGTTAATCCTTCTCAGCGTGTCGAATGTCTCCTGGACATCCCGGAGAAGTGCCTCCTCCGTGTGGCTTTTTATCACCAAGTCATCAACATATACTTCCAAGTTGCGTCCTATTTGTGATTCGAAAGCTTTATCCACCAACCGCTGGATGTAGCGCCGGCGTTCTTCAATCCAAACGGCATTTTCGTATAGCAATATACGCCCTGGCTCGTGTGGAACGCCGTTTTTTCTGCATCCTCCTCCGCCATCTGGATTTGGTGATACCCTTTATATGCATCCAAGAAGCATTTGAAAGGATATCCACACAAGGACTCCACCTTCCAGTCGATTTCTGGTAACGGGTAACAGTCCTGTGGGCAGGCCTTGTTCAGATCCGTGAAATCCACACACATGCGCCAACTTCCGTCATGTTTCTTGACCATGACCGGACTAGATAACCACTCGTGGTAGTATACCTCGCGCATGATACCTGCGTCCACTAGCTTTCGTACTTCCTCCAGTATCACTTGGCTGCGCTCGGGCGCCTGGCCGCGCTTCTTCTTCTTGATGGGTTGGTACCCTTGGCGGATCTGGAGCTTATGCTCTGCTATCGCACGGGGCACACCCGTCATATGTTTTGGCTCCCATGCGAATATGTCCAGGTTTGCACTTAAAAGAGAGCACATGGCCCTTTTGTCGCTATCCGAGAGCGCCCCTCCTATGGATACCTCCTGTTCCGGATAGTCAGGGTGAATGGCCACCTTCCAATTGGGTGGTGGTGCCCCATCCTTTGGTGGGACAGGTGGAGCCGGTGTTGTCACGGTGTGACACTCGGATGTTGGTACGACTGTGTTGTAAATGGTAACGATTCCCCCCTCAACGGGGAATTTGATCATTCCGTGTGCCGTAGAGGGTACTGCCCGGATAGCCAAAATGCCTGGTCTGCCTATGATTCCATTATACGGAGAGTGTGAACGTATCACCATGAAGTTCATCCACGTCGTAGTGGAATGTTCCTCATTCCCAATGGTGACAAGCAAACGCAATTGCCCTATCGGCCAGATAGTGTCTCCACTGAAGCCAGTAAGCGGCGACGTGGCCGGTACTAATTGGCTTCTTATTTCTGGGCATAACTGCACAAAGCAGTGTTCATACAGTACCTCTGCTGACGACCCTCCATCCACATACATGCGATGAACATTGTGTGTTCCAATGCTTATCTCAATAGTGAGAGGCGCATCAAATCACATCGCTTGCTGTAATGGGAGGGAATGAGATTTCCCTGCCGCGTGAAAATTTTTGGCCAATTTTCTGTCTCGTGCAGCGCTGTCTGGATTGGATCATGTATATGGTAGAAGGCTTGTCCTTTTGGGGATCCTTCTTATCATACTTCTTGTTGTTGTCTTTTCCATCTTTCCAATCCTTAACTAGGTGCTTGAGTTTGCCTGATTTGATTAGCGACTCAATATGCTTCTTGAGCTGGATACACTCCTCCGTGCCGTGTCCTTTGTCATTATGGAACTCGCAGAAGCGACTTCCTTGCCGACGTTCCGGGGGAGTGGTCATTGGGGGAGGCCTTGGGAAGTTCGCCCCTTCAGTCAACAAGATCTCCCGGTAGGACATCTTTAGGGGGGTGAACTTGTCGTCCGACCGTCCGCCTTTGCTTTGGCTCTTATAGTCCGAGCCCTTGTTATTGTTCTGGTTGCCTTGACCGCCCGACTGTCTCCGGGACTGGTCATTTGACCGGTACCCATTTCCTCGGGATGGGTAGGCCGCGGCAACAGCTGTTTCTCCCTCTATGAAATTTCTGACCCTTTCCATGAGGTCATCATATCTCTCTGGGCGCTTGTCGTTGAGACGCCTGATCAGTTCTCTGTCTGTTATGGCGTGCATGTAGTCAGAGATTTTCAGAAGCTTTGGCATGGTTCTTGTGCGTGTGCACTCATCATTGAAGCGCTCAGTGAAGGCTTCTGTGGACTCCCCCGGCCGTTGCTTAACGGTTGCCAATGAGACCGGATCTCTATTATACTTCTTCCTTTGAGTATAATTGTTCTCGAACGCAGTGCGTAGTTCTGTGAAACTATCAATGATCCGTGGGGGGAGTGCCTCGAACCAGTCACGGGCATTTCCAATCAAGGTCGAATTGAACATTTGGCACCATATAGGCATGAGCCATCGCTCAATTTTAGCCTGAGTATCGAATATTTTGAGGTGATCCACAGGATCACCGGACCCATCATAAGTCTTGATACATGCTGGCATGCGACGTTTGGTGTCCTCAGAATAGTTCCGTATGCGGAGGGTGAACGGATCTTCCCTGGGATCCGCCCATGGCCGTGTGAGCCTAGGGTCATCCCATGGTTCACACCATGGACGCGAGAGGTCCTCTGCTTCCGTATCCCGATAGTAAGGGACACCATAATACTCCTCATTGTTTGGTGGTGGAGGCGTGCGCCTAGGCCGGCGGCGCTTAGGCGGATGGTCATCTGAGTCCTCCCCAGACGGATCTGGGGACGGTGGTGGTGCCCCGCCTTTTGAATAGGGACCACTTTTTTGAGACGAACCAGGAGCCTTTCTCCCAGTGTTCATTCTATCCCACACACTTGGGCGGCGTGTGGTTCTGGTCAGCTCTCGGTCTGGACGCTCGGGTGAGCCATCCGACATTTCTCCTTCTTGAGACTGCGTTAATTCCTGTATAAGGCGATCTCCTATGCGCTCAAACACATTCCGGGGTTGAGGGTTTTCCTCAAAGGTTCCCTGCTCCTGAGGCCGAGTTCTCCTTTTTCTCCGGTTTTGGGAGGGGGTGGTTGGTCCACTGTCACCAAAGTTGAGTCTGGCTTGGAGGTTCCTCCCCAGACTCAATCTTGACGCGATCCCTGGGACAATCCTTTCGAAGTTCTGAGTGAGAACTCGAGTAAGATCCTCCTCACTGAGTGGTAGGGCTTCCACTTCTTCCTCCGTCGAGGGTCTGCGCGGTTCCTTGTTAGGAGGGTCTGGCGCACTCCTTGGATCAGGGTTGTCCAGGGTTGAAGTAGGCGGGGGTGTCACCGAGATCGTGCTCGTCACCCCCGCGGGTTGAAAACCGCTACGGTTACCCAGCCCGCCTGTGAGGCGGTTAGGTGATTGGTTGGGGATGAGAATCCCTTCCCCTTGGGACTTCCGGTTCCCAGGATTCACATTCCTGGGGTTAGTTGGCGGATGCCCCTTCGTCATTGGAGATTCGAGATGAGATTTTGTTCTAGCTTAGTGTTATGGGTCCCACGGATGGCTCCAACTTGTTGATGCAAAAGTTGGTTGATCCTTGCTAGACCCGAATTAGGCTTAATTCGGGTTGGCTGGGCTCCGGCTCCTGCACCAAGTGAATCGTCTGGTTGGGATCCTGCACACTAAACAACACGCGTTAAGCTTACCGTGGGAATGTTTCCCACGATTATACTCCGGCGTGAGAGTAAGTAATCGGTTTAAGGTTTATGTGAGTTTAGAGTATAAGTCGTAATACCTTTGTGGAACCTTGGGGGTTCCTTTTATAGGCAGTGAAACCCTAGTGGGCCTCTACTGATGCGTCGGCCCCAAGGAAGAGATAAGCACCAGAATTAGAATGATTGTTATCTTCTAATTCTGGTAGTGAATATCTTCTCCTATTGGGATAAAGATATTCCTAGACAGAATATTATTCTGTCTAATCTTATGTCGGCCGCCTTGGGCCGTGGGCCGCACACATGTGCGGATACTGTTCGCTCAAACCCATAAGCCTGAATGACATTTATCCACCCATCTGTGATGGGCCGGATACGGGTAGTACCCGTGAGCCGGGCTCATGACCCGGTTGGGGACTATACGTCATCATCTACCACATGCATAAGAATGACAGTGAGACAATATGTCCATATGCTCATGTTCGGGAACACATCTCCTAACAACTTGGTCAGCACACACCTTATATAGCTCCGGATCCTCCCAAAAATAATGCTTCAACTGGGAGAAGAAGTATTTTCTTTGTTGCTTGGACCAAAAATCCAGAAGCTTTTTAACTACAAGATAATTAACTATATTTGCGTACCAAGGAACCTTAGAAACCTCAAATAAACTTTCATCCGGAAAGCTTTCCTTAATCACGTCAGAAGGGTTGAACGGCGGAGGAATAATTCTAGACAAATGATCGGCAACTACATTTTCTGACCCCTTTTTATCCCGGATTTCTAGATTAAATTCCTGTAAAAGCAAAATCCACCTAAGCAACCTCGGTTTTTTCTATTTCTTAGTCAACAAATGTCTTAAGGCACTATGATCTGAAAATACTATCACCTTAGAATGGCCCCAAATATATGACCTAAAATATCAAGAGCAAAAACCACAGCTAACAACTCTTTTTCAGTAGTGGTGTAATTCATTTGAGCTTCTGAAAAAGTCTTACTAGCATAAAAGATCACAACGGGTTTCTTATCGACCCGCTGTCCTAGAACCGCCCCCGTGGCATAATCACTCGCGTCACACATGATCTCGAAAGGCTTCGACCAATCACGTGATTGTAGAATAGGGGCTTCTACAAGCTTTTGTTTAAGCATGTTGAATGCTTTAAGACATGATCCATTAAAGTCAAATCGTGTATCTTTTAAGAGTAGATTACAAAGAGGCTTTGATATTGCACTAAAATCTTTAATAAATCGCCTATAGAACATGGCATGACCAAGAAAAGATCGCGCACCTTTGATGGTAGCAGGAGGAGGAAGGGTTGAAATTACTTGAACTTTGGCACGGTCTACCTCAAACCCTTTTTCAGACACAACATGCCCTAATACAATTCCCTCTCGAACCATGAAATGGCTCTTCTCCCAACTAAGCACCAGATTAGTTTCGGTGCATCTTTTTAACACACTTTGAAGCTGATCAAGGCAGCTCTCAAAGGACTGACCAAAGATGGAGAAATCATCCATAAATATCTCTACAGATTCTCCAACCATGTCAGAAAAGATACATAATAGTTTTGTTTTGGCCAGTATAAAAATTATCGTTCGTTGTGTTGGTCTAATCGAATTGAATACTGGTTTAAGTGCGACTCAGCTGTCTTTTGGTGGAAACAAAATATTTGTCGTTGTAGTAAAAATAAAAGTGCACAAACTTTAAAATAAAAGCAGGTAAAATAAAACTAAATCTAATTAAAAATAAATGACAAGGATTTAAAGCGCGATGAAGAATTAAAAGGCAATTAACGTAAATAACGTAACCTTAAAACTATCCTAAAGGCAAACTTAAAACGCAACTAAAATTTAAACTATGGCAAGGCTTAAAATAAATCTAAGACAAATAAACTTAAAGTGGAACTAAGGAAAAAGGCGGGAAAAGTAAAGCTTAAGAATTTAAAAACATAAATTTAAAATAAACTAAAAATACCTCACTCGGAATAATTACTCGTTCGGAATGTCACCTTCACCCGGAATAATGCTTCTTCGTTCGGAATAACTTGACAAAACCCTTGATCCAGAATAACAAAGCTTCGTTCGAAATAATCAGATCAAATCACTCATGCGGAATAACCTACTCATCTGGAATAATTACTTATTCGGAATACATGTGCTCATCCGGAATGATTGATTCGGAATGATCTTCGTTCGGAATATCTGTTGATTCGGAATAATAAGTTCACTCGGAATAATGGTTCATCCGGAATAACACTCCTTCATCGGGAATAAACAACTCATCCAGAATATTAGCTTTATTCGGAATAATCAGACAAAAGCCTTCATCCGGAATGTCTTGATCCGAAATAAGTTGCTGATTCGGAATATCACCTTTATTCAGAATATATCACTGATCTGGAATAAACTAGAATAAACCCTTCATTCGGAATATTCCCTTCATTCGGAATATCTGTTCATCCGGAATAACAAGTTGATTCGGAATATGTCACTTATCTGGAATAACTGTGTTTATCCGGAATAAACTGCCTGAGATCCTTTATTCGGAATAAAGTGACTGATGTGGAATGAATGCTTGGTTCGGAATGACCACTTGATCCGGAATAAACGTGGGAAACAGAATGTAGCGAAGAACAAGGAAGAACAAATATGCACGAATCTAATCTAAACGAATCCAAATCAACCAAAAGATTAAATCAAACTAACCAGATAACATCTACTAATCATAAACAAACAATCCAAATCAATAAAACTAACAATACTAATCAAAATAATTAAAACCCACTTAATCAATTTAATAAAAACTCAAGAACATGAACATGAACATGAACATAAAGCATAAAGATTAAAGATTAAACAAGAAGGGAAGATAAGAGATTAACAAGAAAATTAAAGATTCAACAACATAAAAAGGAAACTTACTTGAATTTAAAGGTGCAAGGTAATTAAATTTGACAATTAAGTAAATGATATGTATTTAAATGTGCAAAAATTAAAGTGGAAGACTAATTGTCACACTTAGCCAACAAAAACAAATGGAATGAACTAATGATCTATTTATAGGGGATTAGGGAGGTGGTTAGTGGAAGCTTCCTCCCCTCTTTCTTCTTTCTTTATTTATCGTTTAGTCCTTGTCTTCTTAATTCTTCGACTTTAACGACTTTGTCTCGGGATTTCTTTAAACTCGTCTTGAAATTTCTTCATAAATAAGACTTGAGTTCTTCGGCTTTAAGTAAACTTTCGTCTTTTGACTTTTTCTTCGATAAATCTTTAGAATTAGTCTTGGACTTCCGTTCTTTTTGCACTCTTGATTTCTTGACTTCGTCTTTTGTCTTTTTCTTCGATAAAAGCCCGTGAATGCCCGTGTTTTCTCCCCTTTTCATATTTTCGTCCTAAATCACAACAAAAACACAAACCACGCATAATTCCGACATTTACGACATAAAATACACGTTTTGGCTTGGTTATTATTGTAGTTAAGTGGTAAAAAAGGATGGGTGTTTACACACCTATCAAATCCCCTACACTTGACCATTGCAATGTCCTCATGCAATGCATTAGTTCCAAAGCACGATTTACATTTCCCATCATAATCAATCCATATTGGCCTTTATTAAAGAGATAGAAAATTATAAACATTCAAAGAAAGTAAGTAAAGAAATCAAAGACATACCTTAGGGTTTTGGAAATGTCATGAATGATCATCATCCTCAAGTTTTCACATTCTCCAAACCAAGCTTAAACACGAGATCATTGTTATTATAAGTTAGAAAATTAACACGAACTCATGTGGGCCAGTTATTTACTTAGACTCCCTTATTCCTAGGTATATCTCTTATATTTCATTGTTGTCTTGAATGACCACGAGGATGCATTGTTGACTTATTTTGATAGTTATTTAGGCTGAAAATAAAGTGGGACAATTTAATCAATAGTTACCTAAAGGACAAAATCTTTTAAAAATGCTTCTCGGGACCTCAAAAAGTTCATATCTTGGCATAACTCGCTTCACGATTTGAGACCTTTCTCGGACCGATAATTGGTGGCGACTTCATACTTCAAATCTTGAGAGACGTTCATGAAATAATGGTCTTCTCTTCATAATAGGAATTTCTTCACTTGAAGTTTTGAGAGATTCTTCATATTTGGACCACGACTTCTTCATTTTTCTCCAATCTTTATTTGGGATTTTGATATACAACGATCCGCCTCCTTTTTGGACTTGGATTTATTTATCCTCATACCTTGCTAGGGTCTTTTCGGATAGACTTCTCCATGATCTTTTGGGGAGTATTTGCTTTTCGTCGTGTGTCTCGATCCTTCATATTGATTTTTGATAAATGATTCTTCACATCACTTGGGATCTTTAGCAACAAAATGTAGCCCTCATGCCTTGTTAGGACCTTTTCGGAATCGCTAATCTTCGCATCCCGCTTCAATAAGTTATGCCCTTGGCTATGAACTCTAATCCATACCGATCAACTTTTAAACGATCTTGGGCTAGAAGCTAAGTAACTTTTCAAATCGTACAACCTTATTTATTGCAGATAAATTTATTAGCAAGCGATGGGAGAATAGGCTTATAATTAACTCACATAAATTCACGAAAGAATACCAAACTTATAATTGACTCTATCATCTCTCGTTGTCCACAATTTAAAATCTCAAGGAATGAGACTCGTGGATGCTTAGCCTATTAAATCAAAGTTTTGGGTTTTCGAGTCGTCTATAGGATCTTGCAAATTCTTAGACTTTTTCAAGTTTAGAAATCTGATGAGATGGCATTTATACATGATCTCATCGTTCTTTTCGGGCTTTAAATGCATTAAAATGTCATAAAATACCATATATATGCTTGTGTTTGTTTACTTGTGTGTTTTAGGTATGGATATCGTGAAAAAGACAAAAGATCACAAGAATCAAGGAAAAACGAACACGAGAAACGAAGCCGTACAAAGAACCGGGCCCTAATCATGGAATTTTCATCAAATACCCTTGAAAACTTGAAGACAAAACAAGATTGATCCTCAATGAATGAAGAAATGACACTTAAAACCCTTGTGTAATAATAATTACAAGTTTGGTCCCTTAAGTTTGTCAAAATTGCAAAAAGGTCCTTCAACTTTGAAGAAATGGCAAGTTTAGTCCCTCAACAATTCAAAATTGCCAATTATGGTCCCTCAAGAAGTGAAAGACATAATGAAGACCTTAGAAGATCAACTTTGTCCAAGTTCAGCCCTTGAAATACTCAAAATAGCAAGAATAGTCCTTGGAAACATTTTGGAGAAAGTCTTGTGCCAAAATTGCAAAAATGTGAAAGTTATTATCAAAGGGATGCAAGTTTTAGGGCTGGAAATCTTTAAAAGCCAAAAAAACCAAAAACCAAGGACCAAAAGTGACAACTGTGAAACATTTAAAAGAAAAGGGCGCCTAACACCTTTTTTCCCCCATTTTCGGATCAAATGGGGTACTGTACATCTTTCTTACCACCCCAGATTTTACCCTCACCTTTACTTGGGTAAAACTCAATTAAACTCTCACACACTTAATTCACACATGCCAAAACTCAACCCACTCCTAAAAACCTGCATCCCACCAACATGGTCCAAACCCTCAATTCCCCAATCCACCAATCACATCATTCCTTAGCCCCCAAGCATCATGACGTGTCCCAATTGAATGGCCAAGATTATTTGCTTCCTCCCAAAGCAAAATAAACGTTCAAGATCAAGAAAGGACAAAAGCACCCAAAAATCGTTCAAGGGCATAATAGGGATTTTCTATGTATTAGGGTTTATGTTTTTATGCTTCTAGGATGTTCTATAGGCTCTATAAAAGGAGACCCAAGCTGTGGTGATCCCTTTGTTCCAGTTTTTAAGCTTGCACATGTAATACCTTTTTAAAGAAATAAAAAGTTTGGTTTTTGAAATATTCAAGTGTAATTCCTTTTTTATTGTTTTTAAAAGTTGAGTGTTGTGTTAAGCTTAATTCTGAGTTCCAAGTTTAATTTTGGTAAAGTAAGTTTGTGTTTCAAAATTTTTCAAGGTTTTGAAATTTTGAGAGATTTTAGTAAAATCTGCTCAAAGGTATTTTGGTGTTTATGGTTAATGTTATTGGTGATATAGGGTTTTAGAAAACGTATTTAGAAGGTTGGAAAGATTTTGAAAGTATTTTGGAAAGAAGAAAAAGGAAATTAAAAAAAATATATATTGTTATATTATTTTGTTGTTTTCTTGTTTTGTGATTTCAAGCAGGTTTGAAGGATTAGTGTTCAAGGATCTGCTCCAACCCGGGTTGGATTGGAGGAGGGTTATACACCCTCTAGGGCTTTGGATGTTAAAGCCCTAAGGTACTCTACTTGTTCCCTTGAAAAGTTCAAAAAATAGCTAGTTGGTATGATCTTAAGTGATTTGGTGATTAAGTGTGTTTATATTGCATGATTTGTGTTCTAGTGTGTATGTTTACATGTTAGATGCACTTGGAATCAATTTGGTAGCTTTTGTAAGCATTTTGGTTTGATAATTTTGGTTTACAAGTTTTTAAAGTGGTGTTTGGCAATACGGATTAGCAGGGCAAAGTGCTTAGATTTTGATCTTAAAAGGTGTTAGATTGCTTGTTTAGGGTTGATTAAGGTTATTAGTAAGTAGTTAATTAGTTTGGAACAAGATTTGAACAAGTTTGTTAGGTTTTTAAGGAAAGAGTAAGTTAAAAATCTGCATCTTCACTTATTTGCCAGTTTTCTTGTTTTTTTTTGTGCTTGATTCTTTGAAATTGGTAAAGTAACAGGTTGATTTTAAGCTTGTTATGGGTTGAGTGCTATCTTGTGTAGTTGTATACCAAATTTGGTGGTTTGTAGATCACTAGGTTGCTAGAAATTAGCCTTATAAGCCCACTGATCTGCATAAACATCTCAGCAACTTGGCTTAGCTTATGGTGTATTTGATTTCTTGAATTTGAGTGCTAGGTGTTTGTTTCCTTGTTGTCATTGACTTCTTGTGGTCAAAGGATCACAAGAGTGCCCTTATTGTCCAATAAGCATCCTCCAAATAAGCCATAGGACCAAGCACCTCTTGGTCCTTTTGAAATCTGTGAAAGCTTGAACACAAGCAAAAACCAGGCACGTTATACAAATTGCGCCGCAAGACCTACTAGTTGCGGCGCAACTGAAGGAGCTACAGATCAAGGCACTCCCGTTTCACTAGTTGCGGCGCAAGACACAAGCGTTGCGGCGCAACTAAGTGATAAAAAAGGAAAAAAAAAGGGTTTAGCAACCTCGAACCCACGACCTGCCGTTCACAACACCAACACCTTAACCATCCTGCCCTTGGGTCTTTTACTGACCAAGGGAGGATTTGTTAATTACTTAACCACTTTTCTCTTTTGCTTTTTAATCTAAAGCCGTAGGTCTTTAGCTTATTTACAGCTTATTAGTAAGCTTATTTCAAGTGGCTTATTTTTCCTGAGTGAGTAATAGTATTTTTGATTTTTAAAAAGTGGTTTCACATTTTTCCCTTTATTAGTTTATTCATTAGAATTTATTTATTAGACGAATTTTAATAAATCATTAAAAAAATACCAAAAAGAGTTTTTATTTATAGGAAAAATAGTTTTTAGTTTTTAAAATATATTTTTGAGGTTTACATATAATTTTGGTTTCAAAAACATTTATTTTTAATTTTATAATATTTTAAGGTTTTTTAATAAACTTTAAAGATTTTTATAAAATTATTAAAAAAGGTTTAGAAGCCTAGATTTGTGTTTTTCTCTTAATTATATTATTTAGGATTTTTAGAAAATTTTTAGAATTTATTTTATAAACTTTTTATTTTTAGTAATATTTTAATATCATTTTATTATTTAATTTTTAAAATTTTCTTTTTCCTTCTTTTTCATTTTTCCTAGGATCTTTGTCATTAATTAGGACCATTTCCATTTTTAGAATTATTTTTAAGTTTGTAGATTTATTTTTATAATTATTTTAAGTTTAATTAGGTTTTAATCATTTTTAATCATTTTTAGAATTTTAAAAATAGTTTTAATAGGTTTTAATTTTTAGAAAATTACTTTTTAGTCTTATAATAATATGAGTTGAGTAATTATTCAATAAAATCATATTTTAGACTTTTGAATTAGTTAAATTTAATTTTAGGGCTTTAATTAGCATTTAAAATTAATTATTTAATTAATAAAAGGTCTTAAAATATCTTTGGTGGATTTTTATCTTTATTTATATTATTTAAGACTTGTTTTTATCTTTTTCTTGATTTTGTTTTTGGTCTTAGCTTAATTTTTTAATTTTTGTGGTTTTTTCTACGGTCTTACGTTTTCGTCGTAGTGTAATTTTCACATATCCGTCTTTTCTTCTTCTCACCCCCATTCTTCTCAATATTAATCTCAAATAAATACAAGTTAATTCACAACACCTATACCTCCTCGAGAACGAACTCACTTTTAGGGTCATTCACACACGGTTTTCCTAAATCGTCGTGCACGCTTACCCTATTTACGTTCTTTTTCCTAAAAGACGTATTTCTACAACTATCATTTTGGCGCCGCTGCCGGGGAGGTGTGTCGTGTCTTAATTTGGAAAATTTTGTTTTTGATATTATCCATAAATAGTATTTGTGTTAAGTGGAACTCCCTTAACACGTATTATCGGTTTTCTCGGTTTTTCTTTGTGAATATTATTAATATATTGTATTAAGTATCACAACCAAAATACAATATCTCCAAAAGTGTGAAAACACAACCTTGATTCGGGATTTCATCACTCGATCATTGTATTCGAATCTCAAACAAAAAGAAAAGGCAAAAATAGATAAATACTTTCGTGAAGCTCGATTTTGAAAAATACGAACTATAAGGTGGGTATAAGGCGGGTATTATAAAATATACCCTAAGGAAAAAGGCTCTTAAGTGCTTCGCGCCGCCTCGTTTCCCCGCTTGCTTGTGAGTATTTTGAGATTGAAGGCTCATCGAGGGTTTTGCCGCCCAAAGTATTAATACGTATACTATATTTGCTTGGTTTTCTTTGTGATTAAACCCTCGTGAACAATTTGGTTTTCACCAAAGTTCTAAAGTCATTCGAAGGCGTTCACTCCACGTGATCGTTTTCATTCCTTTGAGGCTTCTTTAATCAAGAGTTTGATTCGAGGAGAGATTTTGTAGATTGTTGTCTACGAAGATACACCAAAATCCAAAAAAATTAAATATCATCAAAAACACAAAAAAAAAAAAAATTGAAAATCCACAAAACGACCAAAAAGAATCTTCTTTGCTCACCTCCCATTCTTCGTGAAGTTTATGATCACTCGTAATCAAGCAAAACGAGCTCGTAAACGACTACAAAAGCAAGCAAATCAAGGATCGTTGATTGTTGAAGAACCTCCAATTGTTGAACCTATTATAGAACAAGAAGTCGTAATGGCTAATCGTACTATGATGGAGTTGCTACAAGCACCCACCGAGGGTTTTGGAGAGGCAATTGTTATTCCCGCCATCCTTGCGGAGAATTTCGAGATTAAGACGGGTTTAATGTCGATGCTACAAGCAAACAAATTTCGAGGTCACGAGAAAGACAACCCGCATTACCATATTAGGAATTTCAACCGTCTCACCGCCACTAGCAAATTCAAGGATGTTCCGCATGACGCCATTAAGATGATGTTGTTTCCATATTCGTTGGATGGACCCGCAAAAATTTGGCTCGAGAAAGAACCGCCAAATTCGATTTTGACATGGGCCGATCTCGTTTCTAAGTTTGTGAACAAGTTTTTTCCACCATCGAAAACAACACACTTAAAAAATGAGATTTCACGATTTGTGCAACGTAACAATGAAAGTTTTTCAATGGCATGGGAACGATTTAAGGAGATGTTACATGAATGTCCTCATCATGATTTTTCGGAATTGCATCAAATTGATACATTTTATAATGGGCTTAATGATCATGAACGAGATTATTTGAATGCCGCCGCGGGTGGTAATTTTTTGTGTAAGACGACAAATGAGGCTTTACAAATCATTGAAAATCGATCTAAGGTTTATAGCCCTCGTAACACACCGAGTGTTGCCAATATGGGTTCGTCATCTTCGTCACAATCGTCTCGTAGCATTAATGCCTTACATGATGAAGCTAATGAGGAAAATCGGTTTTTTGATAGATTTGCTAATCTAATGTCCCATTGGAAGGCTCAAGAAGCTTCCAATTCCGCTTCGGTTAAAGCGGTTGCTAAGAGTTGTTTATCGTGTGGAGGAGCTCATGATTTATCCGAGTGCATTACCGCGGATGGTAACACTTCGAGTGCTTACGTAGCAACGGGAACTTACAACCAAAACGGCCAAGGTTCCCGCCAAAATCAAGCTCCACCAAACCAAAATGTTAATAATTATCGAAACAACAACCAAGGTAATTACCAAGGCAACACACGCAATTACAACAAAGGGAATTATCAAAGTGGGAATGGACAAATCTCTAATCAAAACCAAAACCGTGATTTTCAAAATACTACACAAGGTTTTCAAAATGCTCACACGAAAAATTTGCAAGGAGAATTTTTAGATTA
Organism: Glebionis coronaria; assembly: GCA_025667525.1. Classification (NCBI taxonomy): domain Eukaryota; kingdom Viridiplantae; phylum Streptophyta; class Magnoliopsida; order Asterales; family Asteraceae; genus Glebionis; species Glebionis coronaria. The sequence continues at coordinate 187,005 of JANFOE010001485.1, read as the reverse complement.
TGCTAAAGCAAATGATGCTAAATTTGATAATATGCAACGTGAGATGATTAGCTTAAGGTCCGAGTTGAAAAACGAGCTTAAAAATGAACTTGCTAATGAACTTAAAACTCATGCTAATAAAATGGAAGGAAATGTCCAACGTCTTCAACAAAACCAACAAAAGATGGAATTAGGACAACATGAGATTAAGCAAGAGTTATTGAAAGCGGATGCTAGGCAATCTAAATTTGAGGACCGAATGGCTAAGATGTTTGAAGCTATCATGTGTAAGCCCTCTTCTTCGGGTGGTCTTCCTAGTGATACCATTGCAAACCCGAAGGGAGAAATGAAGGTTATTACTACACGAAGTGGTAAAACTTTCAAGGAACCAATCTCTCGACCAAGTACTTCTACGGAGAAGGAAATCGAGAAAGAACCCGAGGTGATGGTCGAAAAGGAGCACATTACAATCCCACGAAGTACCGCTCATACCACACCTACGGTTACACCAATACCACTTATGGAACCCGAGTTTCCAAGGCCGTTGCCTAATGACCAACCCACACCACCTTTACCTTACCCTTCGAGACGAAACAAAGAGAAAGCACAAGAAAGGAACAATTATCAATTTGAGCTATTTATGAAAATGTTTCGTGATTTGCATTTTAACATAAGTTTTGCCGATGCTTTAATCATGATGCCTCGATTCGCCGCAAACTTCAAAAGTATGCTTAACAACAAAGAAAAGTTACAACAATCGTCTAGTTGTTCATCGGTTTTTCTAAGCCGCATACCACAAAAAGTCGGTGATCCCGGTAAATTTTTGATTCCGTGTGCTATACAAGATATGGAGGAATGCTACGCCTTGGCCGATCTTGGTGCTAGTATTAATTTAATGCCTCTCGAGATTTTCAAATCGCTTTCGCTTCCGGCTCTTATTCCTTCGAACATGTCCATCGAGATGGCCGATCATTCTACGATCATGGCATGTGGAGTAGCCGAGGATGTTTTCGTTAAAGTCGGAAAGTTTTACTATCCCGTTGACTTTATCGTTGTAGACATTCCCATCGATCGAAAAGTTCCTCTCATTTTGGGTCGTTCATTTTTGGATACATCAAGAGCACTTATCGATGTTCATGCTCGAAAAATTACCCTTCGTTTCAATGAAGAAGAACTTGTCATCAATGCAACACAAAACTCCAATCTTTCTCATGTATATTCTATTGCAACTTTAAACCATGGTGACTCGACCAATGTCGTTTGCAAAGAATTTTCACCAAGAGTTTTAGGGAATGTCGCCAAAAACAATTTACCATTTCCTCCGCCGGTGGAGGTTATGAGTGCTAAGCCTAGAAAGAAGAAACCATCAATACTTGAATCGAAAAATCCTTCACCTTCATTCTTGAAAAGTATTGATAAGTTGCCGGTTTCTACGGAAGATCTTTCGGATGATGAATTTATGGACCCCGATGGGGAGGTTTTCTTCGTCGATAAACGTTTTGAGAACTTGCCACCACCAAAACCAAAACGGTTTCAAAATGTGATAATTTTTAGTGTAACTAACATCGTCTTAGAAACACCGAATATTTTCGACATAATCAAAAAGGGTTTTCATAAGGAGAGTTTAAAAGATAACAAAGGAAAAGATCTTAAATATGATTTAATTGATTTTTCTACAAATCTAACTCCGTCATCACCACGTGATTTGAGTGCTACAAACTCGTCTACTCCTTTTGACGATGTTTTGTGTGGTTCTAGTATGGGGGAAGCCCCTTATGTTCCCTCATCCTTGTCCACCGAGGACGAGATATTCGATCCCGGAATTTCATGTAAAGGGAAATCTCGGTCTTCCACCGATGCAATAAATGGAAACTATATCTATTTGCTTGGTGCGAGTCTACCTCGAGTAGCTCAAACGTTTGTCTTACCAATTGTCTCACCCTTCTACTTCTCTTCTCTTTTCTTCAAACTCTTTGAGTTTATGGCACATGTTCAAGTGGTGTTAATTTGTTTTCCCAATGGAAACGAGAACGCCATCTTCGACCCCGGTATTTTGCATCACTTAAGGACTTAGTCCTTTATACCGGTTGCTTTTTGGGCCTTGTTTATCATGTAAGCCCCGCCAAAAATTGACCACACCACGATTTTCCCTAAATGTTCACATTTTAAGGGGATCGAGTCGAGCTCATGACTCGGTAATCAAAAACGAGGTGCCTCGTGGGGGAGATCCCATGCTTATCTTTATGCTTTTTATTCACTAATAAGGGGACTTGTACCCTTCCAACTCGTTGTCTCGTGGTTGTTTGTGATTGTGTTATCTAGATCATCATCATCATCTACGATTGAAGACTCTCGTGTTCGTTTACGTGAGCCTCCATCGTTCGTTTGAAGAAGTTTTTCACGAATCCATGACATATCCTTTATTGTTCTAACAATTATCTTTTAGCATAATTAATAAACGGCTTTAGATATATTGTTGATCACCCTTTCCATGCTAGATCCTAAGCATTCGATTCTTCGTCTCTAGTATGGGGGTGCTCCACCTTTAGACTCGAAACATTGAGGACAATGTTTACTTTTAGTATGGGGGGTGAATAGGTACTTGCTTTGCTACGCCCTCACGTTTTCCAATTTTCAATGTTTTGTTTTGCTAATAAGGCTAAAAATGGCCAAATTTTAAAATTTTTCGTAGTTTTCATAAGTGTTTTTAAGACACGAATGTATATTTTCCGATGGGTAGAATAAGAGTTAATTTTTGACTTGATGGGCATTTGGAGCCATTTACATTCCTTAACCCGCTCAATTCAAGTTTTGCTAGACTTTTATATAGGGAGCTTTAAAACGCGAAAGTCTTAATTCATTCGGGTTAAGAACAAGAACTTTTCGCAAGTTCCTATAATTGATTCTAGAAAGTCACTTATCAAGGGAACTTTAAAACGCATTCTCTAAACTTGAAAAAGTCCAAGAAAGTGCAAGATCCTATAGGTGGCTTGAAAACCCAAAACTTTGATTTGATATAGTCTTAATGAAAGCTAATCCAAATTTGGCTTAATTTTGACTTGCACGGCTAAGTATTCACGAGTCTCTTTAATTAGAGGTCTTTAAATAGTGAAGAACGAGAAATGATAGAGTTAGACAAGTGATCATGCTAAACGTAGAACATGAAAATGTTCTTTCAAAAACTCATATGTTTTTAATTGTGGCTTTTTCTTCCCATAAGATCAATGCATTAGGAATAAAACATAATTGCAATAAGTAAGGTCGTACGGTTTGAAAGGTTACTTAGCCTCTAGCGCAAGATCGTTTAAAAGTTGCTCGGGGTTGAATAGAGTTCATAGCCAAGGCATAACTTATTGAAACGGGACGCGAAGATTGGCGATCATCCAAAAAGGCCCTAACAAGGCATGAGGAGCTCTATTTTTGCTAAAGATCCAAAGATGATGTGAAGTATCATTATTCCAAAATCAATATGAAGGATCGAGACACACGACGAGAAGCTATTACTCCCCTAAAGAATGGAGAAAGTCTATCCAAAAAGACCCTAACAAGGCATGAGGATAAATATATCCAAGTCCGAAAAGGAGGCGGATCGTTGTATATCAAAATCCAAAGTAAAGATTGAAGAAAAATGATGAAGTCGTGGTCCTATATGAAGAATCTCTCAAAAAAAACGTCAAGTGAAGAAATTCCAAATATATGAAGAGAAGACCATAATTTCGAGAACGTCTTCCCAAGATTTGAAGTATGAAGTACATACCAAATATCGGTCCGAGAAAGGTCTCAAATCGTGAAACGAGTTATGCCAAGATATGAACTTAAGGAGATACACGAGAAGCCGTTTTAAAAGATTTTGTCCTTCGGCTAACTATTGATCAAATCGTGCTACTTTGCTTTCGGACTAATAACTACTCAAATAAGTCAATATGAATCACTTGTGATCCATGACAAATAGATAAAAAATGCTAGTAACCCATTTCCTTTTATAATAACTAGGATTGCGGGGAGAAAAAGTATTACACAATTTGGACGTATGAGTAGTGTTAGCATTGTGACTTGTACCAACAATGATCTTGTTTTTGCACTTGGCATGGAATGTATGACAATCAAGGATGACGAAATTTACTCTAAGGGACATTAACTTGTTTCTATTCTTTGTCCCTAAAAGTCACCTTTCGGTGATGAAAATCATACATTATGTCTTTTCACAATCTCGTAGTATGTTGCAAGTCTTTCACTCTTCAATAAAGGTTAATAAAGTTGAACTTTGGTGATGATTAGATACTTTATTCTAGCATTGCGTGAGGGCACGGCAATGGCTTAGTATGGGGGAGTGATGAGATGGCATTTATACATGATCTCATCGTTCTTTTCGGGCTTTAAATGCATTAAAATGTCATAAAATACCATATATATGCTTGTGTTTGTTTACTTGTGTGTTTTAGGTATGGATATCGTGAAAAAGACAAAAGATCACAAGAATCAAGGAAAAACGAACACGAGAAACGAAGCCGTACAAAGAACCGGGCCCTAATCATGGAATTTTCATCAAATACCCTTGAAAACTTGAAGACAAAACAAGATTGATCCTCAATGAATGAAGAAATGACACTTAAAACCCTTGTGTAATAATAATTACAAGTTTGGTCCCTTAAGTTTGTCAAAATTGCAAAAAGGTCCTTCAACTTTGAAGAAATGGCAAGTTTAGTCCCTCAACAATTCAAAATTGCCAATTATGGTCCCTCAAGAAGTGAAAGACATAATGAAGACCTTAGAAGATCAACTTTGTCCAAGTTCAGCCCTTGAAATACTCAAAATAGCAAGAATAGTCCTTGGAAACATTTTGGAGAAAGTCTTGTGCCAAAATTGCAAAAATGTGAAAGTTATTATCAAAGGGATGCAAGTTTTAGGGCTGGAAATCTTTAAAAGCCAAAAAAACCAAAAACCAAGGACCAAAAGTGACAACTGTGAAACATTTAAAAGAAAAGGGCGCCTAACACCTTTTTTCCCCCATTTTCGGATCAAATGGGGTACTGTACATCTTTCTTACCACCCCAGATTTTACCCTCACCTTTACTTGGGTAAAACTCAATTAAACTCTCACACACTTAATTCACACATGCCAAAACTCAACCCACTCCTAAAAACCTGCATCCCACCAACATGGTCCAAACCCCCAATTCCCCAATCCACCAATCACATCATTCCTTAGCCCCCAAGCATCATGACGTGTCCCAATTGAATGGCCAAGATTATTTGCTTCCTCCCAAAGCAAAATAAACGTTCAAGATCAAGAAAGGACAAAAGCACCCAAAAATCGTTCAAGGGCATAATAGGGATTTTCTATGTATTAGGGTTTATGTTTTTATGCTTCTAGGATGTTCTATAGGCTCTATAAAAGGAGACCCAAGCTGTGGTGATCCCTTTGTTCCAGTTTTTAAGCTTGCACATGTAATACCTTTTTAAAGAAATAAAAAGTTTGGTTTTTGAAATATTCAAGTGTAATTCCTTTTTTATTGTTTTTAAAAGTTGAGTGTTGTGTTAAGCTTAATTCTGAGTTCCAAGTTTAATTTTGGTAAAGTAAGTTTGTGTTTCAAAATTTTTCAAGGTTTTGAAATTTTGAGAGATTTTAGTAAAATCTGCTCAAAGGTATTTTGGTGTTTATGGTTAATTTTATTGGTGATATAGGGTTTTAGAAAACGTATTTAGAAGGTTGGAAAGATTTTGAAAGTATTTTGGAAAGAAGAAAAAGGAAATAAAAAAAAATATATATTGTTATATTATTTTGTTGTTTTCTTGTTTTGTGATTTCAAGCAGGTTTGAAGGATTAGTGTTCAAGGATCTGCTCCAACCCGGGTTGGATTGGAGGAGGGTTATACACCCTCTAGGGCTTTGGATGTTAAAGCCCTAAGGTACTCTACTTGTTCCCTTGAAAAGTTCAAAAAATAGCTAGTTGGTATGATCTTAAGTGATTTGGTGATTAAGTGTGTTTATATTGCATGATTTGTGTTCTAGTGTGTATGTTTACATGTTAGATGCACTTGGAATCAATTTGGTAGCTTTTGTAAGCATTTTGGTTTGATAATTTTGGTTTACAAGTTTTTAAAGTGGTGTTTGGCAATACGGATTAGCAGGGCAAAGTGCTTAGATTTTGATCTTAAAAGGTGTTAGTTGCTTGTTTAGGGTTGATTAAGGTTATTAGTAAGTAGTTAATTAGTTTGGAACAAGATTTGAACAAGTTTGTTAGGTTTTTAAGGAAAGAGTAAGTTAAAAATCTGCATCTTCACTTATTTGCCAGTTTTCTTGTTTTTTTTTGTGCTTGATTCTTTGAAATTGGTAAAGTAACAGGTTGATTTTAAGCTTGTTATGGGTTGAGTGCTATCTTGTGTAGTTGTATACCAAATTTGGTGGTTTGTAGATCACTAGGTTGCTAGAAATTAGCCTTATAAGCCCACTGATCTGCATAAACATCTCAGCAACTTGGCTTAGCTTATGGTGTATTTGATTTCTTGAATTTGAGTGCTAGGTGTTTGTTTCCTTGTTGTCATTGACTTCTTGTGGTCAAAGGATCACAAGAGTGCCCTTATTGTCCAATAAGCATCCTCCAAATAAGCCATAGGACCAAGCACCTCTTGGTCCTTTTGAAATCTGTGAAAGCTTGAACACAAGCAAAAACCAGGCACGTTATACAAATTGCGCCGCAAGACCTACTAGTTGCGGCGCAACTGAAGGAGCTACAGATCAAGGCACTCCCGTTTCACTAGTTGCGGCGCAAGACACAAGCGTTGCGGCGCAACTAAGTGATAAAAAAGGAAAAAAAAAGGGTTTAGCAACCTCGAACCCACGACCTGCCGTTCACAACACCAACACCTTAACCATCCTGCCCTTGGGTCTTTTACTGACCAAGGGAGGATTTGTTAATTACTTAACCACTTTTCTCTTTTGCTTTTTAATCTAAAGCCGTAGGTCTTTAGCTTATTTACAGCTTATTAGTAAGCTTATTTCAAGTGGCTTATTTTTCCTGAGTGAGTAATAGTATTTTTGATTTTTAAAAAGTGGTTTCACATTTTTCCCTTTATTAGTTTATTCATTAGAATTTATTTATTAGACGAATTTTAATAAATCATTAAAAAAATACCAAAAAGAGTTTTTATTTATAGGAAAAATAGTTTTTAGTTTTTAAAATATATTTTTGAGGTTTACATATAATTTTGGTTTCAAAAACATTTATTTTTAATTTTATAATATTTTAAGGTTTTTTAATAAACTTTAAAGATTTTTATAAAATTATTAAAAAAGGTTTAGAAGCCTAGATTTGTGTTTTTCTCTTAATTATATTATTTAGGATTTTTAGAAAATTTTTAGAATTTATTTTATAAACTTTTTATTTTTAGTAATATTTTAATATCATTTTATTATTTAATTTTTAAAATTTTCTTTTTCCTTCTTTTTCATTTTTCCTAGGATCTTTGTCATTAATTAGGACCATTTCCATTTTTAGAATTATTTTTAAGTTTGTAGATTTATTTTTATAATTATTTTAATTTTAATTAGGTTTTAATCATTTTTAATCATTTTTAGAATTTTAAAAATAGTTTTAATAGGTTTTAATTTTTAGAAAATTACTTTTTAGTCTTATAATAATATAAGTTGAGTAATTATTCAATAAAATCATATTTTAGACTTTTGAATTAGTTAAATTTAATTTTAGGGCTTTAATTAGCATTTAAAATTAATTATTTAATTAATAAAAGGTCTTAAAATATCTTTGGTGGATTTTTATCTTTATTTATATTATTTAAGACTTGTTTTTATCTTTTTCTTGATTTTGTTTTTGGTCTTAGCTTAATTTTTTAATTTTTGTGGTTTTTTCTACGGTCTTACGTTTTCGTCGTAGTGTAATTTTCACATATCCGTCTTTTCTTCTTCTCACCCCCATTCTTCTCAATATTAATCTCAAATAAATACAAGTTAATTCACAACACCTATACCTCCTCGAGAACGAACTCACTTTTAGGGTCATTCACACACGGTTTTCCTAAATCGTCGTGCACGCTTACCCTATTTACGTTCTTTTTCCTAAAAGACGTATTTCTACAACTATCATTTTGATCGCATTTTAAAGTTCCCTTGATAACCGACTCTCTAGGATCAATTATAGGAACTTGCGAAAAGTTCTTGTTCTTAACCCGTGAGAGTTAAGACTTTCGCGTTTTAAAGCTCCCTATATAAAAGCCTAGCAAAACTCGACTTAAACACGTTAAGGATACTAGCTAGAGTAAACTTAGATAAGTAAACTCGGGTTGAGTCAAAAGATTCACAACGTTTAAAAATTAAAACCACTTTATTCAAAATTTATTCTAGTAAAGAAAGAAAATAACTATACAAAGGTAAAACTAATGGGCCAAAATAGATCAAAATTTTTGAAAAATGTCGAAAAATTGATTTTCCGGTTAAAATGAGGACAAATACAAGGAAAAGACCACTTAATTTCGATAGAAGTCCCCCCTACACTTGATATAAACATTGTCCTCAATGTTTAAGCATGCGGGAGTAAACTCCCCTACACTTAGGACATTGTGCACGTTGTTTAAATCTTGCTAAGAAAAAGACAACTAAAGAGATTCCTATTTTAATATTGGAAAATATAAAATAGTGAATCGAAAAGAGTTTAGGATAGAACCGGGAAGACGGAAACACAGAATCACGGGTCGTTAAAAATCATCAAGAGTGGATCATAGAGCGCTCGAATCCCTGAATATGAGAAGAGAGGAAATAGCAAACACCAACGGGTCTCCCCTACACTTAGGATAGAAAAAGCTAAAAGATAGATACATGGGTTGCCTCCCAAGAAGCGCTTGATTTTTGTTCACCGAGTCGTGAGCCTGACTCGACCTTGATTAGCATAGGAAGAAGCATGAAACACATCCACCGGGATCAAAGACATAGTTTTCGTCCATCAAATAGCACAAGCTTAAGGCGAATAAGGCAAGCCAAAGAAGAGTAGGCAAGGTTCCCTTAAGCAAAGATGGAGCACGGTGGGAGCAAGGGTGAAGAGGTGCAAGCGTATCTCTAGTAGTTCCAAAAATCTTTCCTTTTATTTCATCAGATGGATACTGAGATGGCTTGAAAAGTGCAATACCGGGGTCGAACACCTTTTCCTTTAGGGGAAATAGCACTCAGGCTCAGCAGAATTTGAAGAACATCCGCTAAGAAAATGCACAACCTCGTCCTCAGAAGGTGGACCAAGAGGTGTCAAAACATACGTGCTGCGGATGTTGGTGTCGTCCGGTTTCTTCTCCTTTGAAAGAATTTTCTTCAAATCCGTAGAAGGATGAAGACCATAATCATCAAAGTCCAAAGGAGGTGCATCACTCTCATGAGGGAAGTAAGTATTGAGAAAAGTAGAAAAGTCTTCCTCAAATGAGTAGTCATCCAAAGTAGGATTAAGCATGGTTGGCGGAGGATCTTCATCATGAGAAGAATCACTCGAGAGAGTATCGGCCTCATCAAAATCATCATAAGTGGGCATGTCGGGATACTCGGAAGTAAAATCATCATAATCATCCCCATCGGAGCTAGAATCATAATCAAAAGCATCAAAGATCGGTGGAGAATCATATATGGGTGAAGGTTCCAAATTGGAGAGAGAATCATCCACATCATCTTGAAACAGTAGATTATCATTGCAAGAATCGAATAGAGGATTGTTGTAGACGACAAAATCATCAAGCACATTAATCATATTCGTTGATTCTCTTCCATAGGATTTGCTTGTAAGCTTCCCCATTTCAAAAACTTGTGCATCATCCCCGACTCTTAAGATGAGTTCACACTTATCCACATCTATTAATGCTCTACCGGTTCTCAAAAATGGGCGTCCAAGTATTAACGGAATACGAGGGTCCATTTCATAATCAACAACGACAAAGTCGACCGAAAAAGTGAATGTGACAACTTTGATGAACACATCTTCGGCAATACCAACGGGGTAAGCGAGAGTGCGATTTGCAAGCTCAAGAGTCATCTTCGTTGGTGTAAGGTTGGGTAATGATAACTTTTTCCAAACACTTAGAGGCATCAAATTTATACTGGCCCCGAGATCGGCTAAGGCAGTAAATTTATCGGTTTGGTTAAAAGTACAAGGTAGCACAAAACGACCGGGATCTCCAAGTTTTTCTGGAAGTTCTTTAAGAAGGATTGCAGAGGAATTTTCATTCAATCGAGTATTAACAAACTCGACCATCTTCTCCTTCTTACTAAGCAATTCCTTAAACATCTTGACAAATTGTGGCATTTGGGCAAGAGCTTCAACAAGGGTAAAGGTGATTTTCATTCCGGCAATCTTTTCCAAAATGTTAGCGACTTGAATGTCATTCTTAGTCAAAATTCTAGCCTTGTTGAGTCGAGAAGGGTAAGGAATGCTGGGGTTGGGTGGTGGAGGTGTAGCAGGTGAAGGTTGTGATGTTGAAGGGTTAAAGGTGGAAGGTGGGGTTGGAGGATTCTTCGTGGGTACTTCGTCATGACGAGGCGGAGACGGTGATGGTGTACTAATACTAGGTGTGGGAGTAGTAGGGATAAATTGTGGTGGAGGTGGTGTAGATGATGGAACTGGGGGCGGGATAGATGGTCCTACTACGGTTATTCCACTGCGTGTAGTAATAGCACTCACATTCGCTCTCGGATTGGTGATGGTGTTTGAAGGTAGAGATCCCGAAGTAGAGGGTTGAGTGGTGGGTAAGAAACTAGCTAGCATATTCTTCAAATCATTCGTTTGATTGCTGAAGGAGGATTGTATATCATTTCGAAGCTCGGATCTAATGTCATTCCCTTGCTTAGTGATATCTCCTTTCAAATTGATAATTTGGCTTTGCAGATTCTTAATTTGCTCTCCTTGGGTTCTCATTAAAGCTTCAACATCTTGATTGATGGGTTGGGCTCGTTGAGCGGGTGGGTGATAAGGATTAGAAGCTCTAGGTGGGATTTGGTTGCTTCTAGTGTAATTGTTGTTGGGGGTTGTGGTTTTGAGGAGAAAAACCGGGTGAAAGATAGTTGTTGGACCGGTAACTTAGCAAATTTCGATCCCCTTGAGGTCGGGCTTGGTAATTTTCTGGTGAATAATTACGATAAGCCGCATACACGTTTTCCGGATTGCCTTGAGTAGAAGGACAAACAGTGTATGAGTGAGGACCGCCGCATGTCTCACAAGGAATGGCTACCGCTTTAACTTGTTGTTGGTTTGAAGCGATGAGCAAGATATTTTTGTTCATTCCGGCCATCATGCGGGTGAATTCGGTCATGTCGGGGTTTGCTGAAGTAGAAGAAACATTGACTATCGGGTTGTTCCTTGAAGAAGTGGAGGAATCCTAGTTTTTATGATGAGTAGTCATGTTCTCAATAAGCTCTCTACACTCCTCGGGTCTTCTTTTCATAAATGTGCCACCGGCGGCTGCATTAATCGTATCACGATCACGAAAAGTCAAACTGTAACACCCCCAAATTAATACAACTCAATACAGCGGAAGACTAGTTGCCGTTACGGGATAGCACATTACTCACATCATAGACAACGCTTAAAAATCGCGTCGTTTAATAATAAAAGCATTTCCATTCATAAATATCAAAATTACATAGGTCCCAAGTCATTGTATTTTATATAGGTTTTACAAAGCATTTGAATGGAAATTAATATTGAAATGCAGGCCATGAATTCTTGTTGTCTTCCCGAGAGTTACCTTCAAGTACCTGAGATAAAACATGTTAAAAGAAAAGGTCAGCGATAACGCCGAGTGAATTCATAGAGTTTAATAAATTCCGTCAATATAACTTTGGTATGAAATTATTACCAAAAATCATTTCGTACAAATCATTGTAATAGGCCATAAAATAGCCAAAGTCATTTTTATACAAATCCTTATCGAAAATCATAATATAGGCATTTGCCTTAAAAATCATTATACGAGCCAATGTCGTAAAAACATCATACAATACGTTTTATAACGTTGTATAGATTAAATAAAAACCGTTATATGAATACGGTCATGAAAACCAAAACACAAACATAATATCAATAATATGACCCTGTATTGCTAGTCAGGCAATATATTGTAATTCGGTGCGTATAGCAGTATTTCGTTAATTGGATTATTATAAGCCGCATGACATTGTTACCTTACTAAACCAAACAACGGGTAGCTAGCCCGAAACTTAATTTTCCCATCTGAATTAGCGTGTCGTCACAAAGGTCACGCTATGGAAATCTTCTCATACACAAATTCGCTTACCAATCAATGTGGCACGACGTGGATCAACCGTCAAGGCGCGAACTGGGGTGATCGTCCCCAAATAGTACTATTATATGCATAAGCGTCTACCAAATCCCGGTAGTTCACAATTCATGCTAATGGGAATTTTAGTGACATAACCTAACTTTAATAATCCATTTTATTTCATCTATCGGGTCATTTAATCATTCATAGGGTCATACAATCATCCGGGTCCAAATCAATAAACAAACAATCAGGACAAATGTGTCCTATTTTATAAAAACTAACATGTTATCTCCCTCGCGGGTTTATAAAATATTTCATAAAAACATTTAAAAGAGTGCGAGGCTATGAACTCACGTGGATGTGGGAAAGCGGGTTATCGTCAATTCGGATGTACGGTACATGCTTCAATCACGGAAACCTAGACAAATAATACTCGTCTTAGACTCTTGTCCAATGACTTTATAAAAATAACAATTATGTATACATATGATGATTTTATATATATGATGATGATCAAGTGGGTTTATACATTTTTACTCATTCATTATAGTGTTATCTATTGGTAACTTTTGTACTAGTTTACTAGTTTTACTTATTTACATGTTTTAGGCCCAATAAGCCTATTATAAGCCCAATACTATTCATTAGTCCAATTATACTTTTATTATCAGTATTTATACTTTACATGTTGGGCCCAAATGGGTTATGCCCAATAAATAAGTTTATAAGTGTTTTAGCCCATTTTGTTGTATTATTAGTCCAATAACGTTAACTTAGCCCGTTAATGTCCGTATGTTTTATAGTTCGGGTTTTATCGGTTTTTACTTGTTATATATGTTTATATATCAGTATATGAGTTTATAAAAGTTTACATTAGACGGGTCCAACCGTCTAAGTTTTATTTAACAAAAACGTTAATTTTACGGTAATTGCCGAAAAAGTCGTAAAAATCATGTTTATAGTTTTATAACTTATAAAAATTATCAAACTACCATTTTTATAAAATGTTCATTTATTTATCCTTATACATATTTATATAAATGTATTATATAAGTTAGTGGGGTTTAATTCACATTTTATACTATTTTTAGTTGAGTGTTTATATAATACTATTAAACATTAATTCTTTAAAAATCTGATTTTTAGTTTCATGTTCACCAAAACAGCCATATCTAGAGTTCTATATGGATATAGAAGCTAAAGTTTTTATGAAATAAACTACATGATATGTGCTCCATTTAACTCTTCTATAGCTACTGTTGAATCAGCTTTTAAGTATTTTCTAAAAATCGTCTAAAACAGTGAACTCAGATTTGTATTCTAAACTTGTTTTGATCATATCTCACTCATTTTGTTGATTCCATTGTATGGCCAACTCTCACATGTGTATGACATCTAATAATTACTTTAAATTGATTCCACCATGCCATTTTATCAGTTTAACATTTGGTTACTTACTGTTTTTATACAGCCATCATATTTAGCAAGATTTTAACCTTGTTACCTATGGTTTTTCATCTCTTTAATCATATTTATCAACACTTGATCCCCACACAACATTTTTATCATCATATATTCATCTATACATATACAATAAGAAAGAAAATATATGATTACATAATGAAAATAACAAGAGGATGGGGAGAACAATCTTTATACCACCAAAGTGATGAAATGATGAGCTTTTGGATGAACAAGACATGGTTTTGGGTAACCAATCTTATGAGATATCAACACCACTTCTGGGATCACCAAGTATTTGTAGATTCCTCCAAAAATCATCCCTTGTTCTTCATGAATAATCCTTGAGAAATCAGCCCCAAACTCCCTTGAAAACTCCTTTTTACATGTTAAGATCACCTCCAATCTTCATAACTTCAATGGGTTTTCATCATATGTAAATTATACATATGATTTATGGTTGAATCAAGATCAAATGGGGGTTGTTTTGGATGAGTTTGGGACTAGTTTTAGAGAGAGGGAGGAGAGTGTTTAGTGGTTTGCATGTGTTGAAATGAATGAAAATGGTTTGAGGTGGTGGTTTTGATGTTGGTTGCTAGTTTACAAGTAAACTAAGACATGTGTCTTAGCTTATCTTGTAAGCTTGACACCACATGGTGTTGTTAGCTTTGTTTAGCCATGTGTGGGGGTGGGACAAGTATGTACTTGTTCCATCCCCATTAATTTACGGGTATTCTTCGATTCTAGTTTCCTTGATTTGCGTGCCCTCGGGTCGTTTTACGAAAAACGATTTTATAAATTATGAATCAACGACACAAAACGAATCTAATAAAAATTGTCTCATCAAAAACGGAGTTCGAAAACGTAAATACGTAATCCTAAGGTTTCCGGTTTAGTCATAAAGGACGTTAAATTAAAATCGTAAGTCCTAATCTCTTCTCGTAAATTTGTGAGTTTGTGAACCAACACAAATTTAAAATCTCAAAATAATATTCACGGATAAATTTATTTTCTGAAATGTCGGACTGTCACCAAAACGGTGTATGTAAACGTAAGCACGTAACGTTGAATCCTCCGGTTTAGACGTAGTCGATGTTACTTCAAGACGTAAATACAAATTTCTTCCCAAAAATAAGTGAGTTCATAATATAACATTAAAATTAATATTTTCAAATAAATATTGAGAATAAAATATCAATCATAAATTGACGGATTGTCACAGCATTTACCCCTAAACAGGATCTTTGTCCTCAAAGATCATTTGACCTTACTACTCGCTTCTTATAGAGTTAAAGCCATGTGGGTATTTCCTCCACATTCGGTCTTTTATCACAAGTGTAATTCATTACAATACGCGAGTTTCATCAAACATAACTACGGGAATAAGATCAGGCTTAATGTTGACTTACTTTCTCTATCCATGATGTTCACGGGTTTTTGATGAATGCAACTTTTCGCCGATCTAAACTTTACTAAGAAACAATCAGATTCTCACTTGATAGACATTTCATCAAGTTCGATATACGAATCATAATTCACGCAGCTCTTGAAGTCCTAGGGTAGATCCAGCTTATATGCCTTTCAAACCAACTTTTATTTCATCTCAATGGTCCCATACAACGGGGACTTATATCCCATGATCTTTCAGATCATCAATTCATTTTTCCATGGTTAAAATTTTTGGCATAACTTCGCTACCCATCTGGCACTTCAAGATCTACATTTCATATTCACATAACCTCCTGCCCACTACCGGCAGTCAATAATCAGATCCTAATTTCAACAATTATGTCAGGTCTCGCGGGTCGGGTATTTTGTAAGGTTAGGTTCACCATCATAGGAAACCTTAAACCTAAAAGACATGTCCAACTCACAATGGGTGTATGTCGGGTGTCTTCCTCCCAACTCCTGCTTACAGATGCTCTAATATATATCATCACCAGATTCGATCTCGATCCTAATACGATAGTTTTCAATGATAATCTCTCCAAAGGAAAAAAAAGATTATACGGTTCATTACCAAAGGTCAATCATTTAAACATAAAACAAGAATTCTAGTATTTTGTATCGTTACTGTACCTCGTCCCTTCGATTAGGATGGTAAACAGCACTCTCATCAAGGTTCGTTCCCAATGACTTCTGAGCAAATCTCTAGAAATTTGATGCGAAGCGAGGATCTTGATAGAGATGATTGATACGGCACACTATGTTTTCATAACTCCTTTAAATACAAAAGGGTCAATTTCTTCATCAAGAATTTATCATTAACGAGAATGATATTAGCAGATTTGGTCAGTCTGTCGATGATGACCCAAATCGAATCAAATTCAGATGATGACCTTTGCAATAGTTAGACGTTTACTAATGTATGAGGCGATGTCTGCCTTCATAATTTTCCATCAGTATAACTTCTTCTGATAATGATACATTAAATCAGAAATAACAGGAATAGAATACTTATACTTACAAGATTCCAATATAACTATATCTCACAATCCTCCATATTTAGACAACCATAAACGGCCTTTTAAAACATTTAACGCCATTGGCTTCTCAATTATAATGGTTCACATAAGCCGTGAACCCCTTTTTATTATCTATATTATCCTTCTTACAAGCATTGTTTATTTTTATATTGTTTGACAATTTATTTTACACCTTCATTATTAAGGAACATGTCCTAATTGGTTCTTTATCCTTTTTACATAATGCGTCGATATCTAAATTCACCTCTCCTGATGATATAATTATCATGTCCACAATTCACTCAGATATTCTTTCTTCATATTTTCTAAGTTTTAGTCTCGTCTCAACTATTATTTTTATCAGTTTTTCTCAATCCGACGTTTTTAAAGCGTCGATAATTATTACAAATAAATTAATAATAATTATTAAATTTTTATGAAATGTAAACGTGAAAGTTTTAATTTTCTCAGTTCGTCTAATTATAGAAAAATGTTCAAAATAAATTTGAATTTAGTTAACACAATTTTGTTGATTTATTGAAAATAACTAATAAGATTCGTAAATGTTCGAAAAGTTCTTTGTTTACACTTTGGTCAAAATTTTCTTAGTTGAAAAGCAAAAATTTTCGTTTCAAATTTCAAGTTATGGTTTAAATGTTTTCCTTAATCACTCTTAGGTTGTCTTGAGGTATACACGAACATTTACCCCTAAACAGGAGTTTAGTTAAATGATTTGTGTATAAGGGAATAATCCCTTAAAAATCCTTTGTTAAAACATTTGTCAAAACATATTTCCATTTTCTATTAATCATACGGTCAAATAATGTAAAGGATTAAGTCTTTCATCACATGTTAAATATTCAAGGTATAAGTTTTCACTACTCGGCCGACTCAGGGCAATCTATAAATAATTATTAACTCATTCTTATTCTTATAAACAAACAGATGGTCCTTAATGATCACAAGCATGAATTTATCAAATTACAGCCTACACACGTGATTCACCAAATTTATGGATGTTACATGTGCATTGGTCAATCCAAACGACATAACATGAAACTCATAATGTTCATTACAAGTTGTGGATGTAGTGATTGGAATAGATAATCTTTTTCGCAGATGCGAAGTTGATGATAACCATGCCGAGGATCAAATTTTTAAAACATACGCTAGAACCTTGTAAATGATCGAACAAATCTTCCATTTGGAGTCATGGATATCGTTTTCGATTGTCAATTTACTCAGTTCACAGTAATCTATAAATATAAGAAATAATAACACCATAGCTCTTCATGATGACGAGCTTGGTAGAATAAAATCTTTCTCTGACAACTCTCTTAGTTGTACGATAATACTTTTAATCCAGATGGTGCTGACGTACAGTGCGCAAGCCACAGGTGCAGCACAAGGAATATAATCAATACCAATTTCAACTTGCCTTAATGGCGTAAGTCTAGGTAATTTACCAGCAAATACCTCCTAAAGTTTCAGATAACG
Organism: Glebionis coronaria; assembly: GCA_025667525.1. Lineage (NCBI taxonomy): Eukaryota > Viridiplantae > Streptophyta > Magnoliopsida > Asterales > Asteraceae > Glebionis > Glebionis coronaria. The sequence continues at coordinate 169,334 of JANFOE010001485.1, read as the reverse complement.
GAAACCTCTTATAATACATTCATATTAGGTTCTTCTAGATTACAATATCTATAACTAGTTCACAACCATTCATGGTATAATTTTAAGTCTAAATGCAGGATATGGTCATCCATCAAGAATTATTTAGATCACTTTTGATAATCAACATTTTATCTTTTAGGGGATTTCTACTCGAGTTCCCATCAATTAAGACAAAGTCGTCATGTCATAATCAATCAATCCATTCTACAGGCATTACCAACTTTTCAGTTTTATTGTCGTCGATAAGATGTGAACTTCTGAAAAGACTAATAATAAATCATAATCCTTCGCAAATTCAAGGATATATGGAGATACAACTAACCTCAAAAGAGTAAGGTCAACGCATAATCTACGCGAGAGAATTTCAAATCAGATACAGACGAAAACATTTAATGAATATGAATATATCCCATGTTTTCATGAATTGAGTACGCATTCGAAAGCTCCTCGGATCATTACCCAGGTCATTCAAATATGAAATCTAATCAAAAGAAATGATAAGAACGTCGATACATCCGGGCGGGTATCAACACTCAACAATCAGATACTTTTCCTAAGAATCTCACTACGAGAGAATTGGACAAGAAGGGAATATCAATTGTCAAATAAGACAAATTCCACAGATGAGTAAATTCGACTCAGAAGAATAAATAGTACGGGCACATATGTAGGTGTCCCTATCAATATGTCCCTATTTTTCACTTCTTGTAGATCTCATAAAATTTAATCTTTCACAATCTTCAAAGAAAATTTAGTGTTTATTTATATTTTCATAGTGACTACTAATCAGTCTTGCATGGTCACTTCCAAATTGTATGTAGGCGCGCAACTATATACAATTTCAAGATTAACGATGCAATACTCAGTTCGTCAAAATTTTATCATCATGTTTATAATAAAAACATTTACAAAGATTTTCTTTGTTATGAAAACAATTAAGTTTTTCAAGGTATTTCATAATCAACTTTATTTCAATAATGATTATTTATAAGTCTCACTATAAATAATCCATATAGTGATGAAAATTCAATTTTCTCAAAGGATATTGTTTTATCTTATAAAAACAATAAGTGATCTGCAAAAGATTGATGAAGAGTTGTTTACCAAGAAATAACCACAATATAATAGGAAATGAGCTTAGCCAATTAATCATGAGGTGCATGACCTCGATGGCACTCAAAAAGAATAATCCACAACGTAACTCAATTCAAGATGAGTACTTGTTCAATGGTTGCATCACTAATGCGAGCATTAGAGACAAGCAAGAAAAGATAGATAACATCGATACATGTAGAATTTAGCAATCAAATGTAGTCTTTTTATTAATCACAAACAAGTCAAAATTGTACCGTAGCACATTACGTGTCACTATGTCATACAATTCTCAGAACTCATCCTACCAACTGATGTCTCAGTTTAGTTAGGAATTTTTAAAAGATACCACAATGAATACTAATCTACAAGAGTCATTAGGTGTCCCACCTGTCCCGGAAGATCAGTCGGTCCCAATTTAGAAGAAGATTTCTTCAATTTATTTATTGGACACTGGGCATCCTCGTCATTGGAAAATAGCCTAGGAACAACCCTTAACACGAACTAACAATCAATTAAAACCTTATAATTCAATCACAGAACTTAACGACTTCCTCTTAACAATTTCATATTCCATAAAAGTTAAATTTTACTTCATTCTCCAATACTTTCAACTTTATTTTTAAACCTTAAAAGGGCAATAAAAGCTCGATATGATCAACACTTAATTTCCAATCCTAAAACTCTTACAACAATAGTTATCAAATGAGTCACTAGTATGAAATGACTCACACATTCAACTAGACTTCTCGGAAAGGTACTAGTGGCATGAGGCTTTTGGGTAATGGTTCCAATGACAGCCTCAAGTGCAACATTCACCCTTTCGATTTAATTTTAAGAATTGGATGACAACGAATCAGATGACATCTTTCTAGGTGGTAACGTTTTTTTCAAACTCGACTCTATAAGGAAAGATCGTCATGACATCGATATCATATTTAATCTCGCCAATTCTTCTTTAATATCACAATCAACTAATATCAACATTTCTACGAATATCAACCATTTTGTTGGGATTATAAACATCCACAACTTGGTTTAGATCTAGGATAGCTAGAATTCCTACGAGAATAGCTTCGATTAATTTACTAGGGGATTTAGGGTTCCTTGTAACAATCTACGCCGTATAATACCTCGTATAAATATCAGAATAATCATCAAACAATCATGTAATAAAATTACATCATATATATATATATATATATATATATATATATATATATATAATCCAAGTTATATATATATATATATATATATATATATATATATATATATATATATATATATTAAAATAACACTTCTCAGTCTGGCCTTGTCGGTAACTCGGGAATTCTTCGGCACCGTTATAGTCAGAAGATTTTTAGACATTTTAGAAAAATGTTTATAGTTAAAAGATTTTGAAATGTTTTATTCAAAACCTTGGTTTTAAAAATCTTTCGTTCTCTATAACGAGAGCTCTGGTACCAAACTATAACACCCCCAAATTTATACAACTCAATACAATGGAAGACTAGTTGGTGTTACGGGATAGCACATTACTCACATCATAGACAACGCTTAAAAATCGCGTCGTTTAATAATAAAAGCATTTCCATTCATAAATATCAAAATTACATAGCTCCCAAGTCATTGTATTTTATACAGGTTTTACAAAGCATTTGAATGGAAATTACTATTTAAGTGCGGGCCATGAATTCTTGTTGTCTTCTCGAGAATTACCTTCAAGTACCTGAGATAAAACATTTTAAAAGAAAAGGTCAACGATAACGCCGAGTGAATTCATAGAGTTTAATAAATTCCATCAATATAACTTTGGTATAAAATTATTACCAAAAATCATTTCGTACAAATCATTGTAATAGGCCATAAAATAGCCAAAGTTGTTTTTATACAAATCCTTACCGAAAATCATAATATAGGCATTTGCCTTAAAAATCATTATACGAGCCAATGTCGTAAAAACATCATACAATACGTTTTATAACGTTGTATAGATTAAATAAAAACCGTTATATGAATATGGTCATGAAAACCAAAACACAAACATAATATCAATAATATGACCCCATATTGCTAGTCAGGCAATATATTGTAATTCGGTGCGTATAGCAGTATTTCGTTAATTAGATTATTATAAGCCGCATGACATTGTTACCTTACTAAACCAAACAACGGGTAGCTAGCCCGAAACTCAATTTGGCCATCTGAATTAGCGTGTCGTCACAAAGGTCACGCTATGGAAATCTTCTCATACATAAATTCGCTTACCAATCAATGTGGCACGACGGGGATCAACCGTCAAGGCGCGAACTGGGGTGATCGTCCCCAAATAGTACTATTATATGCATAAGCGTCTACCAAATCCCGGTAGTTCACAATTCATGCTAATGGGACTTTTAGTGACATAACCTAACTTTAATAATCCATTTTATTTCATCTATCGGGTCATTTAATCATTCATAGGGTCATACAATCATCCGGGTCCAAATCAATAAACAAACAATCGGGACAAATGTGTCCTATTTTATAAAAAATAACATGTTATCTCCCTCGCGGGTTTATAAAATATTTCATAAAAACATTTAAAAGAGTGCGAGGCTATGAACTCACGTGGATGTGGGAAAGCGGGTTGTCGGCAATTCGGATGTACGGTACGTGCTTCAATCACGAAAACCTAGACAAATAATACTCGTCTTAGACTCTTGTCCAATGAATTTATAAAAATAAAAATTATGTATACATATGATGATTTTATATATGTGATGATGATCAAGTGGGTTTATACATTTTTTACTCATTCATTATAGTGTTATGTATTGGTAACTTTTGTACTAGTTTACTAGTTTTACTTATTTACATGTTTTAGGCCCAATAAGCCTATTATAAGCCCAATAGTATTCATTAGTCCAATTATACTTTTATTATCAGTATTTATACTTTAAATGTTGGGCCCAAATGAGTTAAGCCCAATAAATAAGTTTATAAGTGTTTTAGCCCATTTTGTTGTAATATTAGTCCAATAACGTTAACTTAGCCCGTTAATGTCCGTATGTTTTATAGTTCGGGTTTTATCGGTTTTTACTTGTTATATATGTTTATATATCAGTATATGAGTTTATAAAAGTTTACATTAGACGGGTCCAACCGTCTAAGTTTTATTTAACAAAAACGTTAATTTTACGGTAATAGCCGAAAAAGTCGTAAAAATCATGTTTATAGTTTTATAACTTATAAAACTTATCAAACTATCATTTTTATAAAATGTTCATTTATTTATCCTTATACATATTTATATAAATGTATTATATAAGTTAGTGGGTTTTAATTCACATTTTATACTATTTTTAGTTGAGTGTTTATATAATACTATTAAACATTAATTCTTTAAAAATCTGATTTTTAGTTTCATGTTCACCAAAACAGTCATATCTAGAGTTCTATATGGAGATAGAAGCTCAAATTTTTATGATATAAACTACATGATATGTGCTCCATTTAACTCCTCTATAGTTACTGTTGAATCGGCCTTTAAGTATTTTCTAAAAATCGTCTAGAATAGTGAACTCAGATTTGTATTCTAAACTTGTTTTGATCATATCTCACTCATTTTGTTGATTCCATTATATTCTAAACTGATAGGTGTGTAAACACCCATCCTTTTACCACTTAATTCTGGCTAAAACAAGACCAAAACGCGTATTTAATATCATTTGTTTGGAATTATGCGTAGTTTTTGTGTTTATTGTGTTTTCAGAGCCAACCGGATGAATATTGAAGAAAAAATGGGATTGCACGGGTTTTATGGAAGAAAAAGACTCAAGAAGAAGTCTATTGTCCAAGAGATGCAAAAGATTTGAAGTCACTGGGCCTATTTGACGATTTATCGAAGAAAAGGACCAAAGATGGAAGATTTACATAAGTCGAAGAAACTCAAGTCTATTAAACGAAGAAATTAAAAGACGAATTGAATTTAATCGACGACAAATCCCGAATCAGAATCGAAAACGTCAACTTTTCTGAAAAGACGAGAAGACAAGAAGAACGGGAGAAAGCTCACTCACCAACCAAAGGGGACACCTATATAAAGGGTTCCCCTCACACTTTTCATCCAGTTTTTTAGTTTTTCTTTTCCCATCTTTTTCTCCCTTTCTGTTCGTAGTCATCACCAACACCACTAGGGTGTTTGGTGATTTTGATTTTTGTTTTTCAATCTTGTAGTTCAATCTTTGTCTTGTGATTGTTAAAACCTTAATCATTCAATATATCAATCTTTCCATTTCATCTTGTTCATCTTCATCTATTTGTTTAAAAGTTTAAGTTCTTATTTGATTAATTTGATCTTTAAAAGTTATTGGGTTTTAAGTTTTTATTGATGGGATTTGTTGTTATTGGTTAGTATATCATTTGTGTTTAGATTTGTTTAAGTTTTGGTGAAAAACTTGGTGATTTTTGGATCGAATTTGAGTTCCCCTGTTTTTTCGGTATATTACTGTTCTTGAGTTTCCCAGGTTCCGGATGAACCAAAAGTTCCGGATGAACCAAAAGTTCCGGATGAACCAAAAGTTCCGGATGAACTAAAAGTTCCGGGTGAAAGAGTTTTCAAAAGTTCCGAATTAATTTCCTTTCAAAAAAGTTCCGAATCAATTGTTAAAAGTTCCGAATGAATTTTCTTTCAAAAAGTTCCGAATAAGTCTCATTTTAGAAGTTCCAAACCAAGTTCCGGATAAACTTCCGGATCAACTTCCGAATCAATAGTTCCGAGTGAACTTCCGGATAAACTTCCGGACCAAAAGTTCCGGACGAACTTCCGGATCAACATCTTCCGAACAAAGTTCCGAATCAACTTCCGAATCAAAGTTCCGGGTGAAGTTCCGACCAAAGTTCCAAGTGAAACTTCCGAGTGAAGGTTCCGAGTAAAGTTCCGAGGGAAGGTTCCGAATCAATTCTTCCGAGTAAAGTTCCGAACGAAGTTCCGGATCAAAACTTCCGAACCAAAGTTCCGAGTGAACTTCCGAATCAAGGTCAACTTCCAAATCAATTTTCTTTCTTTTGAGCATTTTTAAGTCTTACTTACTGTTTCTTCTTACTTACTGTTTGTTCATTTTATTTTTATATTTTATCTTTAATTCTAGTTTTATTAATTGTTATTAAATTAATTACTTTCGATTTAAGTTTTCATGTTAATGCTTTTAAACCTTTTAGTGGATTAGAAAACCAACCCCCTTCTTAGTAACCAAGAACAATCATTCCACTTAGAACCGAGATTAATTCGAGAGGATATCGAGAGAATTTAGAACCCCACCATTGCAAAAAGCAAGTATCAAATGGCGCCGCTGCCGGCTCTTCTCGTTAAGATCAACAGTTTTTTGTGAGAACTTGGATTTTGGGATCCATTCCCCGTGAACGTTACCTTTTCATAAAAATTTTCAAAAACACAAAAAAAAAAAATATAAAATTTTCAAAAATCCTAAAAAAAATTAAAAAACATAAAAACAAATTATATTTTTGCTTTGTTTTTGCCTTGATAGTTCTTTTGCAGGTGTATGCGCACTCGATCAACGTCTTATCAAGAGCCCGAGCCTCTCGAAAACTTAGACATGGCCGGTGTACAAAACAACAACAACATACCACCTCAAAACAACAATAATAACAACAACAACCCACCTTTCAACAACATGAATAATAACAAAAACAATGAGCCTCTACCGGATAATCACCCGATGATTGAACTTCTTCAAGCTCATGTAGATGGCAACACTGATCCAATTGTTATGCCCGCGATTGCAGCCAACAACTTTGAGCTCAAATCCGGCTTTATCCAGATGGTCTCCGCTCAACCATTCTTGGGGCGTACCATTGATGATCCACATGACCACATCAAGAGATTCTTGCAACTCACCAATACGGTCAAATTCAATGGTGTTCCACAAGAGGTAATCCGGTTACAACTTTTTCCCTTTTCTTTAGAGGGACAAGCCCAGCATTGGCTTGCTAAGGAACCGCCACAGAGTATTCTTTCGTGGACGGATTTGGAGACCAAGTTTATCAATTACTTTTTCCCACCCTCTCGTACTACCGCTTTGCGGAATGAAATTATTAATTTTGAACAAAAGTACGATGAGTCGTTTAGTGAATCTTGGGACCGTTTCAAAGACCTTTTGAGAAAATGCCCACAACATGGCTTTACCAAAGTACACCAAATTAACACTTTTTATAATGGTTTAAGCATGAATGACCAAGATTCACTAAACAGTGCCTCGGGGGGTAATCTTTTGGCTAAGACTTCCAATGCTGCTTGGGATATCATTGAGAATAAGTCTCGTGTGCAAACCAAGAGTGTTCAGACCAATGATGCTAGTGCTAGTACTAGTGACAGCGATAAGCGACTTGACAAAATCACTTCGCTTCTTGAATCGCTTGCTACCCAAACCGCCAGCAACACCAACAGCATCAACGCTAGAAACGCTAAAGACGCTCAAGTCAATGTCGTTAGCCAACCATGCGAGATATGCGGGGGTCCTCACTCTTACACCACTTGTACTGCCACCCAAGACTACCCTTCTGAAAATGTGAATGCAGCTTATGGCACCTATCCTCAACCTGCTTATCAAGCTAGACCTCAAGGTGACCGCAACTTGCTTAGCTACCGCTCCAACAACTATCTCTCACCACCTGGTTTTCCTCCAAACAACCCAAACCAACAACAAAACCTCAATCGCGCTCCTCAACAACAACAACCACCTCGTACACCATACATACCTCCTCACAAACAACAACAACCACCTCAAAGAAACAACCAAGTTTACCAGCAACCTGCTTATCAACCACCCGCATATACTGTTCCTCCCAACCAACCCACCGCTTTACACCAAGAAGTGGAAACCTACATGAGGACTAACGATGTGATCGTGGGAAATCTTCAGCGGGAAGTGCTCAATTTGAAAGCAGACCTGGTCAAACAAGGGAACGATTTGAGAGCCGACATGAGAAATACTTTGGATAGTCAAACAAATGACTTAAAAAACATGATGGCTAGTTTCTTCCAAGGTAATCAACCCTCTTCTTCGGGTACTCTTCCGAGTAACACCGTTGCGAATCCAAGAGGGGAGATGAAAGCAATCACCACTCGCAGTGGCAAAGGTACCAAGGAACCCGAGCTTCCTATACCTCCACCGGTGCTTGTGACTAAGGAGAACGAGTCACCTGCTCCTATTCCTCTTTCTACTTCCCCAATGTCTCCGCCTCCTTCACCTTCTACCCCCATTTCCCCACCACCCGTGGTTGTGAGTGATCCTATTCCCCTAAAGCCTTCTTCTTCATCCAATATACCTTATCCTTCAAGGTTGAGGAAAGAGAAGCAAAAGAGCAAGGATGATATTCAAGTTTCAAACTTTCTAAAAATGTTTAAACAATTGAATTTTAACATCTCCTTTGCCGAGGCTCTCGCTCACATGCCCAAATACGCTAAGATGTTTAAAGATCTTCTAAGTGATAAAGAAAAGCTTCTTGACATCGCTCAGACCCAACTTAATGAGAACTTCTCCGTAGTGCTTTTAAGGAAATTGCCAACTAAGCTAAGTGATACGGGTCGTTTCTTAATCCCTTGTAACTTCCCGGGAGTAGAGAATTGCATGGCCCTAGCCGATCTAGGTGCCAGTATCAACTTAATGCCCCTAAGCGTTTGGAAGCAATTATCTCTCCCTGAGCTAGTCCCCACCAAAATGACTTTGGAATTAGCTAACCGTACGGTTGCTTATCCAGTGGGGATAGCCGAAGACGTCTTTGTAGGAGTCGACAAATTCACTTTTCCTGCCGATTTCGTGGTTGTTGACTACGACATGGACCCTCGTGTGTCATTGATCGTTGGTCGTCCATTCGTGAGGACTGGTCGCACTCTAATCGATGTTGAAGCCGGTGAGCTTATCATGAGAGTGGGTGATGATAAAATCGTCTTCAACATGGGAAAGCTTTCTAAACAGCCTTATTCATACGAGAGTGTTAATTGTATTGACGTTCATGATGAGGCTTGTGAAGAACACTTCAAAGATGCTTGTAACAGTATTCCTACCTCTCTTCCCAATGTTGAGACCGTTTCCTCTATTGACTCATCACTATCTCTATTTGGAGAAAGTGATTTCCTTTGGAAAGATTTGGAAGCCACCATGGGAGATGTGAATTTAGACAATGACGATTCTACTACAAATTGGGATGAAGATCTCTGCCTCATTGAAAACCTTCTCAAAGTAGACAATCTTTCTCCACTGTCTCCGACGGTTACTGCTATTGATCCTCCTTCTCCTAAAGAGGTGACTAATGATGATCCATCGTTAGTTTCACCATCTATTGAGGATCCTCCCAATCTTGAGCTTAAGGACCTACCTCCTCATCTTGAGTACGTTTTCCTTGAAGACAACGAGAAGTTACCGGTCATCATCGCGAAGGACCTGAAGGAAGAAGAAAAAGCCCGCCTTGTCGCCGTGTTGAAGAAGCATAAAAGAGCTATCGCTTGGAAAATCTCCGACATTCGTGGAATTGATCCTCACTTCTGCACACACAAAATTCTCATGGAGGACGACTTTAAGCCCACAATTCAAAGCCAACGAAGGGTGAATCCAAAAATCTATGAAGTCATCAAAACAGAGGTTATCAAACTTCTTGATGCGGGTATGATTTACCCTATTTCGGATTCACCATGGGTTAGTCCAGTCCATTGTGTGCCTAAGAAAGGCGGAATCACCGTTGTGCTCAATGCAAACAACGAGTTGATTCCTACCCGTCTCGTTACTGGGTGGAGAGTCTGAATAGACTACCGCAAACTCAATGATGCCACGAGAAAGGATCATTTCCCTCTACCTTTTATGGACCAAATGCTTGAAAGTTTAGCGGGTAATGAATATTACTGCTTTCTTGATGGTTTCTCGGGTTATTTCCAAATACCCATCGATCCCCAAGATCAAGAGAAGACAACATTCACTTGTCCCTATGGCACATTTGCTTACAAAAGAATGCCTTTTGGCTTATGCAATGCCCCCGGGACTTTCCAAAGGTGCATGTTAGCTATCTTCCATGACATGGTTGAACAAACCATGGAAGTCTTCATGGATGATTTCTCGGTCTTCGGGGATTCCTTCTCTTCTTGCCTTGCCAATTTGGAACGTATGCTTAAGCGGTGCGAAGACACTCGCCTTGTTCTGAATTGGGAAAAATGCCATTTTATGGTAAAAGAAGGCATAGGGCTAGGACACAAAATCTCTAACGCCGGTCTTGAAGTTGACCATGCTAAAGTAGATGTCATAGCCAAATTACCTCCACCTTCAACCGTGAAGGGTGTGAGAAGCTTTCTGGGTCATGCAGGCTTCTATCGTCGATTCATTCAGGATTTCTCTAAAATCGCTCGCCCGATGACCCACCTCTTGGAAAAAGATACTCCTTTTATCTTTTCCAAAGAGTGCCTTGAAGCCTTCAACTTGCTTAAGGATAAGCTTACTAAGGCACCCGTCTTGGTTACCCCTAATTGGGAGCTGCCTTTCGAGTTGATGTGCGATGCTAACGACTTTGCTATTGGTGCGGTTTTGGGCCAAAGAGTGAATAAACACTTCCAACCAATCCACTATGCTAGCAAGACAATGACGGGGGCTCAATTGCATTACACGACAACCGAAAAAGAGCTTTTAGCTGTTGTCTATGCTTTTGAAAAGTTCCGCCCCTATCTTGTCCTTTCCACCACAATTGTATACACGGACCATTCCGCGTTGAAGTACTTGATGACAAATCATGATTCTAAGCCAAGACTTCTTCGCTGGGTTTTACTCCTTCAAGAATTCAACATTGAAATTCGTGACAAGAAGGGAGCTGAAAACCTGGCCGCGGATCATCTGAGCAGACTTGAGGATCCATATCAAGGGGATCATCCGAACAAAGAGATGAATGATTCTTTCCCCCTTGAGACCTTAATGTCTATAAATCTCAATCTTGATGGCACCCCGTGGTTTGCCGATATTGAAAACTACTTAGCGGGTGGTGTTCTCATCCAAGGGTTAACATCCCAACAAAAAAAGAAGTTCTTGAACGATGTTAAGACTTACTTTTGGGATGACCCTTTTCTATTCAAACAATGTGCTGACTTGATTATTTGCCGATGTGTTGATGGACCGGCCGCTTTGGACATTCTTTAGGCTTGCCACAAAGGACCCACCGGTGGTCACTTTGCTCCCAACTACACTGCCAAAAAAGTGTTTGATTCGGGATTCTATTGGCCCATCATTTACCGTGATGCTCACGAGATGGTTAAACATTGTGATGCTTGCCAAAAACAAGGCAAGATCACACATAAAGATGAGATGCCTCAAAATTTCATACAAGAATGTGAAATCCTTGATGTATGGGGCATCGACTTTATGGGGCCATTCCCTTCTTCTAAAGGCAACAAATACATCCTTGTCGCTGTTGACTACGTTTCCAAATGGGTTGAAGCCAAAGCTTTACCCACTAACGACGCGAGGGTGGTTTGTAATTTCTTGAAACAACTGTTTGCTCGATTCGGTGTTCCTCGTGCTATTATCAATGATCGCGGGACTCATTTTTGCAACGATCAATTTGCAAGAGTCATGGCGAAGTATGGTGTCAATCACCATCTTTCCACCGCTTATCATCCTCAAACCAACGGTCAAGCCGAAATATCCAACCATGGATTGAAGAGATTTTGGAGCGTACGGTGGGAGAGCATCGCACCGCGTGGGCCGATAAGTTAGATGATGCTCTGTGGGCTTTCCGTACTGCTTACAAGACCCCGATCGGCTGTACGCCCTATCATCTTGTGTACGGGAAAGCTTGCCACCTCCCTATCGAGCTGGAACATAAGGCTTACTGGGCCTTAAAGTGGGCTAACTTCGACATCAACAAAGCCGGTGATTTTCGCAAGATTCAACTCAACGAGCTACAAGAATTGAGGAATCAAGCTTACGAGAACTCATTGATCTACAAGGAGAAGACCAAGATTATCCACGATGCTAAAATCAAGAACCAAGAGTTCCACGTTGGTGATCAAGTCTTACTCTTTAACTCTCGGTTGAAGATCTTCTCAGGCAAGTTGAAGAGCCGTTGGTCTGGTCCATTCACCATCGCCAATGTCCTTCCCTATGGCACCATTGAGCTTTCTCAACCAAATGCGCCCAACTTTAAGGTTAATGGCCAGCGTTTGAAATTGTACTTTGGTGAGGACATCTCTCAAGAGATGATTCCATCCCTCACCACGTTCCCCATGAACTAATTTTGGGTCGAGTCAGGCTCGTGACTCGGTTATAAAAAACAAGCGTTCCTCGGGAGGCAGCCCGAGTATCTATCCTTTTCCATTTTAACCTCCTAAGTGTAGGGGGGGCTATATAGGTTGCTTTCTTTGTGTGGTGATGTGATTACAGGGATAAGTGCACTTTTGGAACCTTTGAAGAACCGTGCTCCCGTGTTATCCGAAATCCGGTTCTATATCTCAACTATCGTGATTCAATTTTCTTCATACTCACATTTGAAATTGATCACTTTAGTCGTCTCTTCCTTAACTCGAGTTAACCAACGTGCACAATGTCATAAGTGTAGGGGAGACTTTTTCCACATGCTTAAACATTGAGGACAATGTTTATCTTAAGTGTAGGGGGACTTCTATCGAAGTTTTAAGTGGACTTTTCCATGAAAATGCCTTCATTTAACCAGAAAATCATCTTTTTCAACATTTTTCAAATTTTTTATTAACTTTGACCATTTAGTCGTAATTTTAAAATTTTTATCGTTGCTTTCATATGTATATATCCCGCAATAAAGTCAAAAATATTAATAAAGTGGTGTAGCTAGTTTAGAAGTCTTTGACATATTAGGCCTGTTGCGTTTATTTTGACTCAACCCGAATAGACTTATCCATGTTTATTCTAGCTAGTATCCTTAACCATGTAGACCTTAATTGGTTTATTAGGCTAAGTATCCACGAGTCTCATTACTTGAGATTTTAAATTGTGGAGGACTAGAAATGATAGAGTCAATTATAAGTCGGTATTCTTGCACAAGCTCACCTGGTGTAATTATTTGCCTATTCTCCCATCACTTGCTAATAAATTATCTGCAATAAGTAAGGTCATACGATTTGAAAAGTTACTTAGCTTCTAGCCCAAGATCGTTTAAAAGTTGCTCGGTAATGATAAGAGTTCATAGCCAAGGCATAACTTATGAAGCGGGGCGCGAAGATTGGCGAGTCCGAAAAGGCCCTAACAAGGCATGAGGATTCAATCTTATTGCTAAAGATCCAAGGTGATGTGAAAAGCATTATTCCCAAAATCAATATGAAGGATCAAGACTCACGACGAAAAGCAATCAACCCCGTAAAGATCATGGAGAAGTCTATCCGAAAAGACCCTAACAAGGTATGAGGATAAATAGATCCAAGTCCGAAAAGGAGGCGGATCGTTGTATCTCAAAATCCCAAATAGAGATTGAAGAAATAATCATGAAGTCGTGGTCAACAAAGTTGGAGTACCCCTCAAAAGTCTCCAAGTGAAGAAACTCTATTAACGATGAGAAGACCATTATCTCAAGCACGTCTCTCAAGATATGAAGTATGAAGTACATGCCAAATATCGGCCCGAGAAAGGTCTCAAATCGTAAACCGAGTTATGCCAAGATATGAACTTTTTGATATCCCGAGAAGAAGTTTTAAGAGATTTTGTCCTTTAGCTAACTAATGATCAAATCGTCCTACTTTGCTTTCAGCCTAAATAAACTATCGAAATAAGTCCAAAAATGCATCTTCATGATCATTCTAAGACAAAAATAAAATATAAGAGATACATCTAGGAATAAAGGAGTTTAAGCATATAATTAAGCCATGTGTGCAAGTGTTTGATTTACTAACTTATAATAACAATGATCTCGTTTTTAAGCTTAGTTTGGGGAACGTAAAACTTGAGGGTGATAAATCTTCGCAGCACCAAAGCCCTAATGTAAGTCCTTGATCTCTTTCAAGTTATTTCCATGTAGCTATTTTCAAGAGAAAATGGTTTCCTATCTTTTTGTTTACTTTAAAGATTTTAATTTCTATTAGTACTTAAATTTTTATTTAGTAGTATTTCAATAAGGCCAAGGTTGATTGATTATGAGAAAAGTGTAAATTTGCTTTATCACTAAGCATTGCATGAGGGCATGGCAATGGTTAAGTGTAGGAGATTTGATAGGTGTGTAAACACCCATCCTTTTACCACTTAATTCTGGCTAAAACAAGACCAAAACGCGTATTTAATATCATTTGTTTGGAATTATGTGTTGTTTTTGTGTTTATTGTGTTTTCAGAGCCAACCGGATGAATATTGAAGAAAACATGGGATTGCACGGGTTTTATGGAAGAAAAAGACTCAAGACGAAGTCTATTGTCTAAGAGATGCAAAAGATTTGAAGTCACTGGGCCTATTTGACGATTTATCGAAGAAAAGGACCAAAGATGGAAGATTTACATAAGTCGAAGAAACTCAAGTCTATTAAACGAAGAAATTAAAAGACGAGTTAAATTTAATCGACGACAAATCCCGAATCAGAATCGAAAACGTCAACTTTTCTGAAAAGACGAGAAGACAAGAAGAACGGGAGAAAGCCCACTCACCAACCAAAGGGGACACCTATATAAAGGGTTCCCCTCACACTTTTCATCCAGTTTTTTAGTTTTTCTTTTCCCATCTTTTTCTCCCTTTCTGTTCGTAGTCATCACCAACACCACTAGGGTGTTTGGTGATTTTGATTTTTGTTTTTCAATCTTGTAGTTCAATCTTTGTCTTGTGATTGTTAAAACCTTAATCATTCAATATATCAATCTTTCCATTTCATCGTGTTCATCTTCATCTATTTGTTTAAAAGTTTTAGTTCTTATTTGATTGATTTGATCTTTAAAAGTTATTGGGTTTTAAGTTTTTATTGATGGGATTTGTTGTTATTGGTTAGTATATCATTTGTGTTTAGATTTGTTTAAGTTTTGGTGAAAAACTTGGTGATTTTTGGATCTAATTTGAGTTCCCCTGTTTTTTCGGTATATTACTGTTCTTGAGTTTCCCAGGTTCCGGATGAACCAAAACTTCCGGATGAACCAAAAGTTCCGGATGAACCAAAAGTTCCGGATGAACTAAAAGTTCCGGGTGAAAGCGTTTTCAAAAGTTCCGAATTAAGATCCTTTCAAAAAAGTTCCTAATCAATTGTTAAAAGTTCCGAATGAATTTTCTTTCAAAAAGTTCCGAATAAGTATCATTTTAGAAGTTCCGAACCAAGTTCCGGATAAACTTCCGGATCAACTTCCGAATCAATAGTTCCGAGTGAACTGCCGGATAAACTTCCGGACCAAAAGTTCCGGACGAACTTCCGGATCAACATCTTCCGAACAAAGTTCCGAATCAACTTCCGAATCAAAGTTCCGGGTGAAGTTCCGACAAAAGTTCCGAGTGAAACTTCCGAGTGAAGGTTCCGAGTAAAGTTCCGAGTGAAGGTTCCGAATCAATTCTTCCGAGTAAAGTTCCGAACGAAGTTCCGGATCAGAACTTCCGAACCAAAGTTCCGAGTGAACTTCCGAATCAAGGTCAACTTCCGAATCAATTTTCTTTCTTTTGAGCATTTTTAAGTCTTACTTACTGTTTCTTCTTACTTACTGTTTGTTCATTTTATTTTTATATTTTAACTTTAATTCTAGTTTTATTAATTGTTATTAAATTAATTACTTTCGATTTAAGTTTTCATGTTAATGCTTTTAAACCTTTTAGTGGATTAGAAAACCAACCCCCTTCTTAGTAACCAAGAACAATCATTCGACTTAGAACCGAGATCAATTCGAGAGGATATCGAGAGAATTTAGAACCCCACCATTGCAAAAAGCAAGTATCAATTACATAATCAAAATAACAAGAGGATGGGGAGAACAATCTTTATACCACCAAAGTGATGAAATGATGAGCTTTTGGATGAACAAGACATGCTTTTGGGTAACCAATCTTATGAGATATCAACACCACTTCTGGGATCACCAAGTATTTGTAGATTCCTCCAAAAATCAGCCGTTGTTCTTCATGAAAACTCCTTGAGAAATCAGCCCCAAACTCCCTTGAAAACTTCTTTTTACATGTTAAGATCACCTCCAATCTTCATAACTTCAATGGGTTTTCATCATATGTAAATTATACATATGATTTATGGTTGAATCAAGATCAAATGGGGGTTGTTTTGGATGAGTTTGGGACGAATTTTAGAGAGAGGGAGGAGAGTGTTTAGTGGTTTGCATGTGTTGAAATGAATGAAAATGGTTTGAGGTGGTGGTTTTGATGTTGGTTGCTAGTTTACAAGTAAACTAATACATGTGTCTTAGCTTATCTTGTAAGCTTGACACCACATGGTGTTGTTAGCTTTGTTTAGCCATGTGTGGGGGTGGGACAAGTATGTACTTGTTCCATCCCCATTAATTTACGGGTATTCCTCGATTCTATTTTCCTCGATTTGCGTGCCCTCGGGTCGTTTTATGAAAAACGTTTTTATAAATTATGAATCAACGACACAAAATGAATCTAATAAAAATTGTCTCATCAAAAACGGAGTTCGAAAACGTAAATACGTAATCCTAAGGTAAATTAAAATCGTAAGTCCTAATCTCTTCTCGTAAATTTGTGAGTTTGTGAACCAACATAAATTTAAAATCTCAAAATAATATTCATGGATAAATTTATTTTCTGAAATGTCGGACTGTCACCAAAACGGTGTATGTAAACGTAAGCACGTAACGTTGAATCCTCCGGTTTAGACGTAGTCGATGCTACTTCAAGACGTAAATCCAAATTTCTTCCCAAAAATAAGTGAGTTCATAATATTTTCAAATAAATATTGAGAATAAAATATCAATCATAAATTGACGGATTGTCACACAAACCGTTGTAGAAAGTATCAATCAACTTAACGGGGAGCATGTTGTGGTTTGGACAACGATCGATCAAAACATTATATCTTTCCCATGCATCAAAGAGAGATTCATCAGGTTCTTGCATGAAACCGCTGATTTGATTGCGAAGGCTCGTGACCATGGATGGTGTAAAGTAGCGCGACAAAAAGCGTTGGGTCATGTCATCCCAAGTATGAATGGAATTCTTCGGGAGACTATCAAACCATTTCTCGGCGTGGTGTGATAAAGTATGTGGGAAGAGTTGAAGGCGAAGAACATCCATAGTAGCACCGGGAACTTCATGCTTTGGGTAATAGTAATGAACTTGTCGAGGTGTTTGTTGGCATTATCATCAGGCATTCCGCAAAAAGGATTAGTTTGCACTTGTTGAATCATGTGATGCTTCAACGAAAACTCCGGAGCCGTGATTTGCATCGGCGCAATTGGTCCTCCTCGTCCAAACATGGTGGGTTGACAAAGCTCCTCCATTGTCTGAAGATCGGGCTGTGGAAGAACATTGTTGTTGTTATTGTTGAGGTGCGGTGGGTTATTGTTGTTGTTTACACCTGCCATAGCTAAATCTTCACGAGTCTCGGGCTCCGGATAAGTAGAATATCTAGTACACATACACCTGCGAAAGCAAAAGAAAAAGATACCAAACACAAAGAGAATATATATACACTATAAAGAAAATAAAATCTTTTTGGATTTTTGAAATTTTTTAATTTTTATTTATTTTTTGTTTGAAATTTTTAAGCAAGAAAAATAACGCTCACGAATGAACGGATCCCAAAAAGCAACGCCTCTCTCACAGAAAACCGTGAATCTTTACGAAAAGAGCCGGCAACGGCGCCATTTAATAACTGATATTTTGGCCAGTATAAAATTTTCGTTGTGGTGGTCTAATCGAATTGATTACTGGTTTAAGTGCGACTCAGCTGTCTTTTGGTGAGAACAGATAATTGTGTCGTTGTACTAAAATGAAAAGTGCAAAAACTTTAACGTAAAAGGCAGGTAAAAAAAATATAAATCTAATTTAAAATAAATGACAAGAATTTAAAGCGCGACGAAAAATTAAAAGGCAATTAACGTAAATAACACAAACTTAAAACTATCCTAAAGGCAAACTTAAAACGCAACTAAAACTTAAACTATGGCAAGGCTTAAAATAAATCTAAGACAAATAAACTTAAAGTGCAACTAAGGAAAAAGGCGAGAAAAGTAAAGCTTAAGAATTTAAAAACATAAATTTAAAATAAACTAAAAATACCTCACTCGGAATAATTACTCGTTCGGAATGTCACCTTCACCCGGAATAATGCTTCTTCGTTCGAAATAACTTGACAAAACCCTTGATCCGGAATAACAAAGCTTCGTTCGGAATAATCAGATCAAATCACTCATGCGGAATAACCTACTCATCCGGAATAATTACTTATTCGGAATACATGTGCTCATCCGAAATGATTGATTCGGAATGATCTTCGTTCGGAATATATGTTGATTCGGAATAATAAGTTCACTCGGAATAATGGTTCATCCGGAATAACACGCCTTCATCCGGAATAAACAACTCATCCGGAATATTAGCTTTATTCGGAATAATCAGACAAAAGCCTTCATCCGGAATGTCTTGATCCGGAATAAGTTGCTGATTCGGAATATCACCTTTATTCGGAATATATCACTGATCCGGAATAAACTAGAATACACCCTTCATTCGGAATATTCCCTTCATTCGGAATATCTGTTCATCCGGAATAACAAGTTGATTCGGAATATGTCACTTATCCGGAATAACTGTGTTTATCCGGAATAAACTGCTTGAGATCCTTTATTCGGAATAAAGTGACTGATGTGGAATGAATGCTTAGTTCGGAATGACCACTTGATCCGGAATAAACGTGGGAAACAGAATGTAGCGAAGAACAAGGAAGAACAAATATGCACGAATCTAATCTAAACGAATCAAAATCAACCAAAAGATTAAATCAAACTAACCAAATAACATCTACTAATCATAAACAAACAATCCAAATCAATCAAACTAACAATACTAATCAAAATAATCAAAACCCACTTAATCAATTTAATAAAAACTCAAGAACATGAACATGAACATAAAGCATAAAGATTAAAGATTTAACAAGAAGGGAAGATAAGAGATTAACAAGAAAATTAAAGATTCAATAACATAAAAAGGAAACTTACTTGAATGTAAAGGTGCAAGGTAATTAAATTTGACAATTAAGTAAATGATATGTATTTAAATGTGCAAAAATTAAAGTGGAAGACTAATTGTCACACTTAGCCAACAAAAACAAATAGATTGAACTAATGATCTATTTATAGGGGATTAGGGAGGTGCTTAGTGGAAGCTTCCTCCCCTCTTTCTTCTTTCTTTATTTATCGTTTAGTCCTTGTCTTCTTAATTCTTCGACTTTAACGACTTTGTCTCAGGATTTCTTTAAACTCGTCTTGCAATTTCTTCATAAATAAGACTTGAGTTCTTCGGCTTTAAGTAAACTTCCGTCTTTTGACTTTTTCTTTTATAAATCTTCAGAATTGGTCTTGGACTTCCGTTCTTTTTGCACTCTTGATTTCTTGACTTCGTCTTTTGTCTTTTTCTTCGATAAAAGCCCGTGAATGCCGGTGTTTTCTCCCCTTTTCACATTTTCGTCCTAAATCACAACAAAAACACAAACCACGCATTATTCCGACATTTACGACATAAAATACACGTTTTAGCTTGGTTATTATTGTAGTTAAGTGGTAAAAAAGGATGGGTGTTTACACACCTATCAATACTCATCATGCACCGCTGAAAGGTAGCGGGTGTGTTACACAGGCCAAAAGGCATTCTTCGAAATGCAAATGTTCCGTAAGGACATGTAAACGTAGTTTTCGCCCGGTCATCAAGATGGATGGGTATTTGATTATAACCGGAGTACCCATCCAAGAAGCAATAGAATTTCTTACCAGAAAGCTTCTCAACTATCTGATCAATAAAGGGTAGTGGGAAATGATCTTTCGATGTGGCATTATTCAGCTTACGGTAATCAATACACACTCTCCACCCAGTAACTGGTCGGGTTGTGAGTTTTTCCCCATTCTCGGTTTCCACAACGGTTATTCCGGCCTTTTTAGGCACCGTTTGTGTGGGACTTACCCATTTACTATCCGAGATAGGATATATGATACCAGCATCTAACCATTTAAGAACTTCCGTCTTTACTACCTCTTATTATATTAGGATACAGACGCCTTTGCGCATCTCTTGCTGGCTTAATATCTGGGTCCGTAACAATTCGATGCATGCATAATGAAGGGCTGATCCTTTTCAAATCTGCAATTGTCCATCCCACTGCTGCTTTGTACTTGGAAAGCACTTTTAGAAGTGCTTCCTCTTGTGACTCAGAAAGATCAGAAGTAACAATAACGGGTAAAGTATTGTTAGGACTTAGAAAAGCATATTTTAGGTTGGATGGCAAAGGTTTTAATTCAAGAGTTGGAGGCACCTCTAGATACGGCTTCGTGGCTGATGAGACTGCTTTTATACATAGTCTCATCGTCCAAATCGGGCTTAAAATGTATTAAAAATCATTAAAACTGCCAAATATATGCTCGTGTTTGTTGCTTGTGTATTTTAGGTACGGATATTGAGGAAAAGACAAAAATATCACAAGAATCATTCAAAAACGAACACGGGAAACGAAGCCGCACAATGAACCGGGCCCAAATCTGGAATTTCCAAATATGACCTTGAAGAATTGAAGAATGTCAAGAATGGTCCCTCAACTATGGAAGACTTGTCACTTTAGGCCCTTGTAAATCTCAAATATTACAAGTGGGTCCTTAAAGTTTCAAGATATTGCTTATTCAGCCCTTAAAGAATGCCATAATTACAAAAGAGGTCCTTGGTGAAAGTTTACAAACTTAACATGCCAAAATTGACAAGTTGATGAAAGTTGAAAACAAAGGAAAAGTGGTTTGTTGCTGTTTTATACAAAGTAAACAAGAAAGGAAACAATGGGGTCCAAAACTGCCAAGACCACCAAACCCTTCCCAGCCAATCATCCCCACACGTCACCCCACTCCACCAATACCTTTCCTCCACCTCACTCCCCTTCCCACGTCAACATTCCACCCACATTTTTTAAATAACAGATTTATTTAATCTGTTTTCTTTTGGTGGTAAACACAAGTTTTAAAAAAATGAATCCCCCTTAACAAATCAAAACCTTGCCTGCTACTAACCTAATCCCATAAACCCTAAAAACCCTAATCATCCAAAACAAAGGGGTTTTCTACAAACCACTCCAGATCATTAATTTAACTAAACCTCAACCCAAAACCACTCTCAGATTCCCTCCCAACACACCCATGTGTTGGGTAGGGCCCTCCCCTGCACCCGTCTTTTTCCCCAAACCCCAATACCAGACAAGATGTGTGGTTAGATGGTAGTCCTTGGTCCCCAAGCTCAAATAGACGTCCAAGATCAAACCACAACAGCTGGCTGGTCACATGTATCCATCTTGACCATTTTCAGTCAAAATTCAAAGGGCATTTCAGGAAATCCCTTAGCTAGGGTTTAAGCTTATTATTATTTTATTTGTTAGCTCTAGAAAGTTCTGTTAAGTAGTATATAAGGAGAATGTGGGTTGTGCATTTCCCTTGTTCCAGTTTTAGCTCTCAACATTTGTAATTCCTTTTTATAAATTTATAAATTTGGTATTTTTGTTAAATTGTAATTCCTTTTATGGTTTTTAAAAGTTGGTGTGTGATTGAAAGCTAAGCTGAGTTCCATTTATCATTTGTTTTTGAGTTTTCAAAAATCAGTCTTGTTTTCAAGTTTCTGAAAAAGGGTGATTTTTGGTAGAAACGTGTTCATTATATTGGTTTTCAAGGATTGTAAGTTGTTTGTTTAAGTGACTTGAAAGGAAAAGTTTTTGAGAAAATTTTGTGAAAAGGATTTTTTTTTAAAAATGAGATAAAAACAGATTGTTTGCTATTATTTTGCCTTTTTCTTAGCAGGTTTCATTGAGTGCTTGTTTTGTCCAAGGTCCTGCTCAGGCCCCAGCCTAAAGGAGATGGCTAAGCAACCATAGTGGGGCCCGGATGTGGGTTCCACAAGGTAACCATCTTGTCCCATTTTTCAGTTTTCAAAGTTTTCAGTTTTATGTGATTTGGCATGAATTTGATTGCTAGTTGTTTAAGTGTTATGCTTGTTGTTTGTTAATACAAGTTTGATGTTTTTATGCATGTTTTAAGTAGTTGTAATCAGATTTGAAAGGTTTGAAATGGATTTGGTGTATGAAATCTTGATTTCTGAACATTAAGGGGTGTTTGGGATAAGGGTTTAGCCAAGATTTGTGACAAGAATTTGGGTTAAAACCTGTCTAGATACACTTCTGAGGTGGTTAATAGGTTGTATGTTACTTTGGTTTTAGGTTTAGTGAAGTTTAAATCAAATCTGTATGTTAAAAAATGGCAAATAGCACATAAAACAGTTAAGTCCTTTTCTGCTTATTTTTGAGTGAATTTATGCCTCAAATCTTGTTATATGTTAGATTCTAGTGCTAAGAAGGGATTGTAATAGTTCTTGTGTGATTTGGTGAACTTATGTGAAAGTAATTGGCCATTGAAATCCGTTTTTGTGCATGTAGCATAGTTACCATTCATCAGTAACTTGTTTAGCTTCATCAGTAAACTTTTAGGGCTAATTGTGCTTGAATTTGTTAAGTGATTGTGTTTTTTTTGTGTTTACTCAGACTCCCCACAACCCAATTGGTGTGGGGGTGCCTTGTTGTCCAAAGAAACCCAGTCCAAAGAGCTTTCCTAAGCTCATCAGTCACCAGACCTTGAATTTACACTAGCAGTGGGAACAAAGTTTCCCCTGCTAGCACAATTTTTAGTACTGCTCAACTAGCAGACAAAACAAGATAAGTGTCACTATCAGCTTTTTAATTTTTTGTCTTTAGTGGGGTAAAATTGGAATTAGGGTTTCAAACTAGTTTTGTTATTTTTTTAATTTTATTTCTGATTTTTTAGTTTAATTAGATTTTTTATTACTGTTCATTTACTGTTTTTTACAATTATTAGCTATTTTAAATACTTTTAATATTTCTGTTTTGGGCATTTAGTGCCAAAAATCTTTATTTTTCAGTTTAAACATTTTTCTTAGATTTAGAAAAACATTTTAAGATTTTTAGTTAAAAAAGTTTTTACTGTTTACTTTTTATTTAATTTTTAGAATTAATTTAGTATAATTAGGGTTTTATTTAAACTGTTTTTGTATTTTAGTGATAAATTATATATTTTTCAAACTTTTTCATTTTTCTTTTGTTCTTTAGAGTAATTTAGGATTTTTAAAAAGTGTCATTTTATTTTTGGCATTATTTTATTATTTTTATAATTATTTTAGTTTAAAAATAGTTTTTAGTGATTTAAAAATAGAAAAATAGTTTTTAAAAAAATTAGGAAAAATACTTTTTGGTCTTTAGATAATATAAGTAAGTTATTTGTTCAATAAAATAATATTTTGGACATTTTAATTAATTATATTTAATTTTAGGGCTTTAATTAGCATTTAAAATTGAATATTTAATTAATAAAAGGTTTTAAAATATTTTTATTGGATTTTTATTCTTATTTATATTGTTTAAGACTTAGTTTTAGCTTTTAATTAATTTTTAGGTTTAAAATTTTTAATTTTGTAGTTTTTACGGTTTTACGTGAACGCCTTTTCGTCTTAGCTCGATCCGTCTTCGTAACCGTCATTCTTTTCTCACCCCATTTCTAGTATTTCTTTTTATCAATATAATCACAAACATTAATCAATTCATCACACAACACACGTGCCTCCTTGGGAAACGAACTTAAACTTATTTGGTCATTAGTGCTCGGTTTTCCTAAACCGACACTTAATACTTGCCACTTTTGTCATCCTTTTCCTAAAGGGTTGCAAAAACTCTACATCAATTTTTGGCGCCACTGCCGGGGAGGCGTGTTGTGTTTTGATTGAACAATTGTTGTTTTTATCTAACCATAATTAGTATTTGTATTAGTAGCACTCTACTAATACGTATTATCGTTTTTCAGTTTTTGTGTGAATACTATTACTATATTGTATACGTAGAACAATAAATTCACAAGTACTCCAAATACGTGAGAAATCACAACCTTGACTTGGGGGGTCATTACCCAATCATTGTATTCGAATCTCAAACCAAAGAAAAAAAGGCAAAAATAGATAAATACTTTCGTGAAGCTCGATTTTGAAAAATACAAACTATAAGGTGGGTATAAGGCGGTTGTATTTCACGACCTAAAGGAAAAAGGCTCTTAAGTGCTTCGCGCCGCCTCGTTTCCTCCGCTTGCTTGTGCGTATTTTGAGATTAAAGGCTAATCGAGGGTTTTGCCACCCAAAGTATTATTACATATCATATATATTTTCTTGGTTTCATTTGATTAAACCCTCTTGAACGAGTTGGTGTTCCACCATCGTTCTAAAGTCATCGAAGGCGTTCACTTCACGTGATCGTTTTCATTCCTTGAGGCTTCTTTAATCAATAGATTTGATTAAGGAGGAGATTTGTAGATTTGTGTCTACTTAATACATTTCACCAATTTCCAAAAAGGGTTAATACAATCAAAAACCACAAAAAAAATTGAAAAATACAAAACACCAAAAAGAATCTTCTTTGCTCGTCTCCTTGTTGTATGTGACGTTTATGCTAACTCGTAATCAAGCAAAACGTGCACGTAGACGAAAGAACAAAACTCCCACTCCAACTCATTCTAGTGAGGAGTCTCCTATTGACAAACCCATTGTACGAGAAGCACCAACCATGGCGAATCGAACTATGATGGAGTTACTTCAAGCACCCATCGAGGGTTATGGAGAAGCTATTGTGATTCCCGCTATCCTTGCGGAGAATTTTGAGGTGAAAACGGGTTTGTTGTCGATGATCCAAAACAACAAATTCTGTGGTGATGAGAAGGACAATCCACACAACCATATCCGCCAATTCAATCGTCTTACCGCTACTTGCAAATTTAAGGATGTCTCGAATGACTCGATTAAGATGATGCTTTTTCCGTATTCCTTAGCGGGGCCCGCTAAAATTTGGTTAGAGAAAGAGCCACCCAATTCTATATTGACGTGGAAGGATCTCGTTTCAAAATTTGTGAACCAATTTTTTCCGCCCTCTAAGACTACGCATTTGAAAAATGAGATTTCTAAATGAAAGTTTTTCAACGGCTTGGAATAGGTTTAAGGAGATGTTACATGAATGTCCTCATCACGGTTTTTCCGACTTGCACCAAATTGACACGTTTTACAATGGACTTAATGATCATGAAAGAGATTATTTAAATGCTGCCGCGGGTGATAATTTTTTGTGTAAAACGGTTGAGGAAGCTTTGGTGATAATTGAGAATAGGTCTAAGGTTTATAGCCCTCGTAACACACTGAGTGTTGCCAAAATGGGCTCGTCATCGTCTCGTAGCATTAATGCCTTACATGATGAAGCAAATGAAGAAAATCGGTTTTTTGATAGATTTGCTAACCTTATGTCCCATTGGAAAGCTCAAGAAGCTTCGAATTCCGCTTCGGTTAAAGCGGTTGCTAAGAGTTGTTTGTCGTGTGGTGGAGCTCATGATCTTTCCGAGTGCATTACCGCGGATGGTAACACTTCGAGTGCTTATGTAGCCACGGGAACTTATAACCAAAACGGTCAAGGTTCCCGCCAAAATCATGCTCCACCAAATCAAAATGCTAATAACTATCGAAACAACAACCAAGGTGGTAATTATCAAGGCAATCAACGTAATTACAACAAGGGTAATTATCAAAGTGTAAATGGGCAAATTTCAAACCAAAACCAAAACCGTGATTTTCAAACTACCACTCAAGGTTTTCAAAATGATCACACCAAAAATCTTCAAGGAGAATTTTTGAATTATGCAAAAGCAAACGATGCTAAGTTTGACAATATGCAACGTAAAATGGTTAGCTTAAGATCCGAGTTGAAAAACGAGCTTAAAAACGAACTTGCTAATGAACTTAAGACTCATGCTAATAAAATGGAAGGAAATGTTCAACGACTCCAACAAAATCAACAAAAAATGAAGCAAGGTCAACATGAGATTAAGCAAGAGTTATTAAAAGCGGATGCTAGGCAATCTAAGTTTGAATACCGAATGGGAAAAATGTTTGAAGCTATCATGTGTAAGCCCTCTTCTTCGGGTGGTCTTCCTAGTGATACCATCGTGAACCCGAAAGGAGAATTGAAGGTTATTACTACTCGTAGTGGTAAAACTTTCAAAGAACCCATTTCTCGTCCAAGTACTTCTATGGAGAAGGAAAAAGAGAAAGAACCCGAGGTGGTGGTCGAAAAGGAGCAAATTCAAAGCCCACGAAGTACCGCTCAAACCACACCTATGGTTGAACCAATAACAATCATGGAACCCGAGATTCCAAGGCCGATCCCTATGCCTATGCCCCAACCCACACCACCCTTACCCTACCCTTCAAGACGAGACAAGGAAAAGGCACAAAATAATTATCAATTTGAACTTTTTATGAAAATGTTTCGTGACTTGCATTTTAATATAAGTTTTGCCGACGCCTTAGTCATGATGCCTTGATTTGCCGCGAACTTCAAAAGTATGTTGAATAACAAAGAGAAATTGCAAAAATCGTCTAGTTGTTCATCGGTTTTTCTTAGCCGCATACCTCAAAAAGTCGGTGATCCCGGCAAGTTTTTAATCCCATGTGCTATACAAGATATGTAAGAATGCTACGCCTTGGCCGATCTTGGTGCTAGTATTAATTTGATGCCTCTTGAGATTTTTAAATCACTCAATCTTCCCAATCTCACTCCTTCAAGAATGTCAATCGAAATGGCCGATCATTCTACGATTCTAGCTTGTGGAGTTGCCGAGGAAGTCTTTGTGAAAGTTGGAATGTTCTAATATCCCGTAGACTTTATTGTTGTTGACATTCCCATCGATCCTAAAGTTCCGCTAATTTTAGGTCGATCATTTTTGGATACCTCGAGAGCACTTATCGATGTGCATGCAAGGAAAATCACTCTTCGTTTCAATGAGGAAGATCTCGTCATAAATGCAACTCAAAACTACACGCTTTCTCATGTGTATTCAATCACGTCTTTGTACAATGTCAATCCCATCAAAAACATTTGCAAAAAGATTTCAAAAAGAGTTTTAGAAGTTGTTGAGAAAAATGAAGTTCCGTCCCCTCCGCCGGTGGAGGTTAGGAGTGTTAAGCCTACGATTCCAATCTCGAATGATTCTTCGGATGATGAATATGTTGATCCCGATGGGGGAGTTTTCTTTGTTGACAAACTTTTTGAGAACTTACCACCACCTTTGCCAAAACGGTTTTCAAATGTGAGAATTTTTAGTGTGACTAACATTGCTTTAGAAACACCAAATATTTTTGACATAATCAAATCGGATTTTCATAAGGAGAGTTTAAAAGATGAAAAAGGAAAAGATTTTGAATTGAATTTAAAAGATTTTTCTACAACTCTAACTCCGTCATCACCACGTGAATTGAGTACTACAAGCTCGTCTTCTCCTTTTGACGATGCTTTGTGTGGACTTAGTGTGGTGAATCCCCTTATGTTCCCTTCCCTTTCTCCACCGAGGACGAGATATTTGATCCTAGAATTGCTTATAAAGGGAAATCTCGGTCTTCCACCGATGCGATAAATGGAAAATCTTTTCATTTGATTTGTGCGAGTCTACCTCGAGTAGCTCAATGTTTTTATGACGTACCCATTGACCCACCCTTCTATTTCTTCTCATCTATTTTCTTGAAACCCTTTGGGTTTGTGTTGGCACATGATGAAGTGGCGTTGATTTGTTTTTCCAAAGAAAACGAGAACGCCAGCTTCGATCCCGGTATTTTGCACCATCAAAGGACTTAGTCCTTAATACCGGTTGTTTTTTGGTCCTTGTTTATCATGTAATCCCCACCAAAAATTGACCACACCATGATTATCCCTAAATGATCACATTTATGGGGGATTCGACTCGAGCTTTTGACTCGGTTATCAAAAACAAGGTGCCTCGTGGGGAGACCCATGCTTATCCATGTACATATTATTGCTTTCTAATTAGTTAATGTGAGGGGATTTATGCCCTTCCAACCTTTGTTTCGTGGTTGTTTGTGCATTGTGGTTTTTAGATCATGATCTTCACGATTGGAGCCTCTCGTGTTCGTTTATGGGAGCACTCGATCGTTTGCTTTGAAGACTTTCGCAATATCCAAATGATATATCCTTGATTGTTCTAACCATAGGTTTTTAGCAAACTTCATAAACGGCTATTAATTTATTGGTTACACCCTTTCCATGCTAGATTAGGCATTCGACTACGTCTCTAGTATGGGGGTGTTTGCACCCCTAGACTCGAAACATTGAGGACAATGTTTAACTTTAGTATGGGGGGGTGAATAGATACTTGCCTTGCCAAACCTTCACGCTTTCCAAAGTTTATCTTTTTGTTTATCGTTTTTATGCAAAATAAGGCTAAAAATGGCCAAATTTTAAAATTTTTCTCATGTTTTATAAGTGTTTGAAGACACGAATGTAAGTTTTCCGATGGCGAGAATAAGAGTAATTTTTGACTCGACCGTGCGTGTTGAGCACTTAGCTTTGATTCCTTAACTACACATTAGGCTAAGTCTCTTAAATGAGGACGAGAAATGATAGAGTTAATTATAATTTACTATGCTAAACGTAGAGTACTCGTATTCTTTCAAAAACTCATGTGTTCTCGTTGTTTGCTTATTCTCCCTTCGCATGTAAATTTTTTTTTTTGCTTAATAAATATTGACTTAGCGGTTTAGTTAGGATTGTTGGGTTTCTAGTCTTTTCTAGTAGCTTCTGTGTAATTAAATTTGGAAGACATTAAGGTATCGCCAGCGTCACGGTTTTGAAGTATTGGCACCCGAATAATCGAAAGCTTCACCCAATAATAAGATTTCAAGTGCTCACCTAAATTAAGCAAAAATTTGAAGCTCACAAGGCCGAAAAATCTATGCAAAATTGAAAGTGAATCAAGCCTTAATCTTTGAAGCTTTAAAGATCCAAAATTCGCCTTAGCGTGAGGATATACGTCTTTGGCTAATAAAACCACCGATGAGGCGGATAATAAAAGGCAAGGCAAGATCGAATTCATAATAAAAGCTTCATGGCGAAGTTGAATAAAAGATGGAGGTAAACCAAAGATAATAAGGCCCTTCCGTTAGGGGGCGTATAAAAGTCTTGGTAATAAATCTCATGTTCAAAACCGTTATAAAACCGTGTTTATCGATTCTTCTTGTCAACTTAATTTTTTAACATCGTTGTCTATTAGGAGGGGTTATTGATTTGATGGTCTTAGTTACACCGTTAGGACTCTATTTTTAGACCTAAATCTCTATTATCGCATAAGTCAAACAATGTATCCTCGTGAAACATTCAAGACATAATAAAATATAAGAGATACAACTTAGGAATAATGGGAGAATAAGTACGTGATTAGGGCATATGAGTAGTGTTAGCATTACTAACTTATAATGACAATGATCTCGTTGCACGCTTGGCATGGAATTAGGGTGAAAATCAAGGACGACGAAATTATTTCTAACGAAGCATTGACGTGTTCTTATTCTATGAACCTAAACGTCCCATTTTGCGATGAAAATCATACATTATGTCTAAAACGCAAGTAGTAATAGTAGTAGTGTAGCTAGTTTATCATTCAATAAAAGTGACTAAAAAATGAATTTTGGAGATGCTACGATACTTTATTCTAGCATTGCGTGAGGGCACGACAATGGTTTAGTATGGGGCAGTGATGAGACTGCTTTTATACATAGTCTCATCGTCCAAATCGGGCTTAAAACGTATTAAAAATCATTAAAACTACCAAATATATGCTCGTGTTTGTTGCTTGTGTATTTTAGGTACGGATATTGAGGAAAAGACAAAAAGATCATAAGAATCATTCAAAAACGAACATGGGAAACGAAGCCGCACAATGAACCGGGCCCAAATCTGGAATTTCCAAATATGACCTTGAAGAATTGAAGAATGTCAAGAATGGTCCCTCAACTATGGAAGACTTGTCACTTTAGGCCCTTTTAAATCTCAAATATTACAAGTGGGTCCTTAAAGTTTCAAGATATTGCTTATTCAGCCCTTAAAGAATGCCATAATTACAAAAGAGGTCCTTGGTGAAAGTTTACAAACTTAACATGCCAAAATTGACAAGTTGATGAAAGTTGAAAACAAAGGAAAAGTGGTTTGTTGCTGTTTTATACAAAGTAAACAAGAAAGGAAACAATGGGGGCCAAAACTGCCAAGACCACCAAACCCTTCCCAGCCAATCATCCCCACACGTCACCCCACTCCACCAATACCTTTCCTCCACCTCACTCCCCTTCGTACGTCAACATTCCACCCACATTTTTTAAATAACAGATTTATTTAATCTGTTTTCTTTTGGTGGTAAACACAAGTTTTAAAAAAATTAACCCCCCTTAACAAATCAAAACCTTACCTGCTACTAACCTAATCCCATAAACCCTAAAAACCCTAATCATCCAAAACAAAGGGGTTTTCTACAAACCACTCCAGATCATTAATTTAACTAAACCTCAACCCAAAACCACTCTCAGATTCCCTCCCAACACACCCATGTGTTGGGTAGGGCCCTCCCCTGCACCCGTCTTTGTCCCCAAACCCCAATACCAGACAAGATGTGTGGTTAGATGGTAGTCCTTGGTCCCCAAGCTCAAATAGACGTCCAAGATCAAACCACAACAGCTGGCTGGTCACATGTATCCATCTTGACCATTTTCAGTCAAAATTCAAAGGGCATTTCAGGAAATCCCTTAGCTAGGGTTTAAGCTTATTATTATTTTATTTGTTAGCTCTAGAAAGTTCTGTTAAGTAGTATATAAGGAGAATGTGGGTTGTGCATTTCCCTTGTTCCAGTTTTAGCTCTCAACATTTGTAATTCCTTTTTATAAATTTATAAAGTTGGTATTTTTGTTAAATTGTAATTCCTTTTATGGTTTTTAAAAGTTGGTGTGTGATTGAAAGCTAAGATGAGTTCCATTTATCATTTGTTTTTGAGTTTTCAAAAATCAGTCTTGTTTTCAAGTTTCTGAAAAAGGGTGATTTTTGGTAGAAACGTGTTCATTATATTGGTTTTCAAGGATTGTAAGTTGTTTGTTTAAGTGACTTGAAAGGAAAAGTTTTTGAGAAAATTTTGTGAAAAGGATTTTTAAAAAAAAGGAGATAAAAACAGATTGTTTGCTATTATTTTGCCTTTTTCTTAGCAGGTTTCATTGAGTGCTTGTTTTGTCCAAGGTCCTGCTCAGGCCCCAGCCTGAAGGAGATGGCTAAGCAGCCATAGTGGGGCCCGGATATGGGTCCCACAAGGTAACCATCTTGTCCCATTTTTCAGTTTTCAGAGTTTTCTGTTTTATGTGATTTGGCATGAATTTGATTGCTAGTTGTTTAAGTGTTATGCTTGTTGTTTGTTAATACAAGTTTGATGTTTTTATGCATGTTTTAAGTAGTTGTAATCAGATTTGAAAGGTTTGAAATGGATTTGGTGTATGAAATCTTGATTTCTGAACATTAAGGGGTGTTTGGGATAAGGGTTTAGCCAAGATTTGTGACAAGAATTTGGGTTAAAACCTGTCTAGATACACTTCTGAGGTGGTTAATAGGTTGTATGTTACTTTGGTTTTAGGTTTAGTGAAGTTTAAATCAAATCTGCATGTTAAAAAATGGCAAATAGCACATAAAACAATTAAGTCCTTTTCTGCTTATTTTTGAGTGAATTTGTGCCTCAAATATTGTTATATGTTAGATTCTAGTGCTAAGCAGGGATTGTAATAGTTCTTGTGTGATTTGGTGAACTTATGTGCAAGTAATTGGCCATTAAAATCCGTTTTTGTGCATGTAGCATAGTTACCATTCATCAGTAACTTGTTTAGCTTCATCAGTAAACTTTTAGGGCTAATTGTGCTTGAATTTGTTAAGTGATTGTGTTTTTTTTGTGTTTACTCAGACTCCCCACAACCCAATTGGTGTGGGGGTGCCTTGCTGTCCAAAGAAACCCAGTCCAAAGAGCTTTTCTAAGCTCATCAGTCACCAGACCTTGAATTTACACTAGCAGTGGGAACAAAGTTTCCCCTGCTAGCATAATTTTTAGTACTGCTCAACTAGCAGACAAAACAAAATAAGTGTCACTATCAGCTTTTGAATTTTTTGTCTTTAGTGGGGTAAAATTGGAATTAGGGTTTCAAACTAGTTTTGTTATTTTTCTAATTCTATTTCTGATTTTTAGTTTAATTACATTTTTTATTACTGTTCATTTACTATTTTTTACAATTATTAGATATTTTAAATACTTTTAATATTTCTGTTTTTGGCATTTAGTGCCAAAAATCTTTATTTTTTAGTTTAAACATTTTTCTCAGATTTAGAAAAACATTTTAAGATTTTTAGTTAAAAAAGTTTTTACTTTTCACTTTTTATTTAATTTTTAGAATTAATTTAGTATAATTAGGGTTTTATTTAAACTGTTTTTGTCTTTTAGTGATAAATTTTATATTTTTCAAACTTTTTCATTTTTCATCTGTTCTTTAGAGTAATTTAGGATTTTTAAAAAGTGTCATTTTATTTTTGGCATTATTTTATTATTTTTTATAATTATTTTAGTTTAAAAATAGTTTTTAGTGATTTAAAAATAGAAAAATAGTTTTTAAAAAATTAGGAAAAATACTTTTTAGTCTTTAGATAATATAAGTAAGTTAATTGTTCAATAAAATAATATTTTGGACATTTTAATTAATTATATTTAATTTTAGGGCTTTAATTAGCATTTAAAATTGAATATTTAATTAATAAAAGGTTTTAAAATAGTTTTATTGGATTTTTATTCTTATTTATATTGTCTAAGACTTATTTTTAGCTTTTAATTAATTTTTAGGTTTAAAATTTTTAATTTTATAGTTTTTACGGTTTTACGTGAACGCCTTTTCGTCTTAGCTCGATCCGTCTTCGTAACCGTCATTCTTTTCTCACCCCATTTCTAGTATTTCTTTTTATCAATATAATAACAAACATTAATCAATTCATCACACAACACACGTGCCTCCTTGGGAAACGAACTTGAACTTATTTGGTCATTAGTGCTCGGTTTTCCTAAACCGACACTTAATACTTGCCACTTTTGTCATCCTTTTCCTAAAGGGTTGTAAAAACTCTACATCAGTGGCCGTGTCGAAAGTAGAAGGAAAGGGCTCCACTTTGTAAGACCGAGGTGGCTTTTGATGAGCCAAAGAACTGACCAAACACTCTTGAATCTCTTGAACTTCAGCAACATCAATAATCTCCTCGTTCTCAGCAGTTAGATATAACTCCAAAGGATCACCCTTAAGCATACGGGATGCATGCTTTTCGACTTACTCGTCGCTCACATCTACTTGGTAGCATTCATTCATCATAGGAGAATTCATATAATTAAACACACTCAATCTTATCTTCTTATTACCGAATGCAATATCCATGGCGTCAGTACGACAATTAATCCTAGCATCTATCGTGGCTAAGAATGGGCGCCCCAGGATAATAGTTGGTTGAACATCCTTGTATTGTGACTCGGTGTCCATAACAAAGAAGTCAACTGGGTAATAGAAGTCATCAACTTTCACAATCACATCCTCTAAGATACCTCTAGGAATTTTGGTAGATCGATCGGCTAAGGAAATAATGGTGTCTGTCTTACGAAGAGTTCCTAAGGCATACTTATCGACCAAACTAGCAGGAAGGATGTTGATACTAGCACCAAGATCAAGGAGCGCCTTCTTAATGGCAATATTTCCCACCACAACTGAAATCAACGGTGCTCCAGGATCTTTGAATTTAGGAGGAAGAGAGCTAGATAAGACTGCACTAACATGCTCAGTTAGGTCAATCTTTTTAGGCAAAGACGCCTTCAGCTTCCTCTTCTGGGTACACAAGTCCTTTAAAAACTTGGCATAAGCAGGAATTTTCTTGATAGCATCAATAAGGGGGAGACTGATTTTAACTTGCTTGAAAGTCTCCCACATATCCTCAACATGAGGACCCTTTTTAGCTAACCTTGCAGATGTCGATTTATCCAAAGCCGTAGGGTAAGGTGTGCTGGACACACCACCCTCCCCAACTTCGGAAGATTCAGTAGCTTTAGGATTCTGTGTTGTTTGTTTAGGAAAATCATTTAACAAATCATTCACCAACTCAGAATCGGACTTAACATTATCAGAATTTTACCTTCAACAATGATTTCGTCATCAGTGACGAAATCCTTGACATCAAGAGAATTTGGAATTCCCTTGTCATTGTTGTAGATTTTACCGTTTCGAAGAGACGTCACCATATTCACGTGCTCATTTACATTTTTCTTGTGTGCGGGATTCATGGTGGGGTAGATCGGTAGCCTTCCCTCATCTCTTTTGCTTAATTGATCCGCCAATTGACCAACTTGTCTCTCAAGAGCTACAATAGATTTGGTAGTGGTCTCGTGTCTTTGATTAGTGACCTCAATTTTTCTATTGATCTCTTGATTGTTGGTAGACAATGAATCCATAAGCCTATCAAACTTTCGGTCAAGATTCTAGAGACGGTTGTCATCTTGGCCTTGGCCCTGATTTGGATATTGTTGTTGTGGCTTATGATAGTAAGAATTTTGTTAGAAGTTAGATGAATCGCCACCCTCATACCTTGGTTTGTAACCATAGTGTTGTTGTTGGGCATTATTAGGGCGATTGTCTTCATCTTTCCAACGGAAATTGGGGTGATTGCGCCATCTAGGATTGTAACTTTCAGAGAATGGGTCATTCCGTGGACGACCTCCATAAACTCCATTCACCTCCTCATTCGGTGGCGCCCCCAACTTTGACAATTATCGACAGAGTGACTTGGATCACCACACAATGAACACCCACTATGCGACACATTATGAAGGTTTACGTAATTCTTGGCCTATTCTACATGATGGATTGGATTGATTAGATGGATTGGGTTGATTAATAATATAAAAGATAGATGAAGAAGATGAGGGTGTAGAGAGAGAAAGGAGAGAAGGGAGGAGTAGAGAGAGAAAGTGAATATGGAATTATGAGAAATATGAATCACCAACCCCTCCTAACATGCTAGGAGGGGTATATATATAGCCCACCCTACATGTGGGCTATATGGACTATATGATAATAACTAGATCACGAGCCCATTACATTAATATATCGTTGGAGCGACCGATCCTTCATAAATACGTAAAAACGTATTTCCAACAATCTCCCCTAAGGGAGGTCGCTCCAAGAAACGAAGTTCTAAATATTCTATATCTCGTGATCTATGCTAACTAAGATGTGACCGAGACTTTATTGGGAAAAACGTACTTCTAACAATCTCCCCCTAAGGGAGGTCACATCTTTTTACAAAATCTTAAACCTAGCATCTATGCTTGAGTCTTCGATCTTGTTCTTGTGAATATGCTTGATGTGATCTTTGACTTAAGTCTTGAGCATGTTTTCTTGCCTTGACCTTGTGCATTCGTCACTTGTGACATTCGCCTCTTCGTGACTTCATGTTCCACATACTTATACCTTTAAATTCTTGAAAGCTTCAGAGTTTGATACAGCGGAAGACTTGACCTTCAGACTTTCTTGAATTTGTTGAAGTACTAATTGCATGTAGTACAAGCATGTGGTGACGACTTCTTCTGGATTGTACACCACAATGCCACCTTCTTGTTACGATGCATAAGACAGTTAGCAACAAACCATAGCACGGATGAAATGGCCTTGAACATTTCATTCTAATTCGGTAGCATTTTACCTCCGGTCGGTGAAGACCGTTGGACGATATTAAATATCGTACTTGTGGCAGGTAGTTTCAGTAAAGAACCTCCTTGACAAGATTTCGCGGGTAAACCCTTTCTCTTTACTCGACCGTCCAAAGCTGACTGCGAACGTAAAGAGTGAATCATTTGGATAATATTATCTGCATGATTGAAGCAGTCAATTCATGTTCTTGGAACAAGTGAAGTTCAATTAAGAACCGCACCATCGTTGCTTTCCAGTTGTCACGAGCTTGATTCATATAGAATCTTGCAAGTTACCTACCAAGTGTTGTTTGAGGTTAACACTAGAAGGATTTCCACTCATCACTATGAACACTAACGTATCACTCTGAGTGTTTTGGCAAGATCACTAAGATATTGCATAGAGGCCTGGAACATGTTTAAATTCAATTAAGAATTAAACAATTGTTGCTTTCCAGTTATCACATGTTTGATTCATAAAGAATCGCACAAGTTACCTACCATGAGCTTTTTGATGTTCGCTCAAGAAGGATTTCCATCTTCATTGTAAATACTTTCGTATTACTCGGATGTTCAGGCAAGATCATGACGATTTTGCGTAGGACTTTTAATATCTTTCTTACTTTTCACATTGTGTGAACAAGCAAGGAATAATGAAAATGTGTCCTTATGAGATATTTGATGATCTCAAATGGCTCTAGACTCGATTGTGCATTTTGGATTTTAGTGATCGGAGGATGGAGAGGAGTGCCACCTTTTCAATACCAATTTATTCGGAGTGAATAAATCGATAGATAATGCGTTGTCTCCGTGTGACTAAAACAAAAATATTTTGAGAGATATCTGAGTTATCTGGGATGGGTTGTACCCTACATCACTGGGTCCATGATGTCTATCTTCAATATCGAGCATCATTAAAATGATCTCAATCGCATA
Source organism: Glebionis coronaria (assembly GCA_025667525.1). Lineage (NCBI taxonomy): Eukaryota > Viridiplantae > Streptophyta > Magnoliopsida > Asterales > Asteraceae > Glebionis > Glebionis coronaria. Next base: position 132,442 of record JANFOE010001485.1, on the reverse strand, counting down.
TGAGTTGACCCGGTTTCTGCCTAAGTTGTAAGGAGGGCTTCTTTCTTTACACCCTTTATCTTTACAATTCTTTTTCATTCTTCAACCCCTTCAATGCTTACCAATACGTCATAACTAGCACCTTGTTGTGATTGTTCCAGTGCTAACTTAAGTACTTGGTCGGCATTCAGCTGCGTTCACAATCTTTCTCCGTCTTTCCTAAGGACTTTTATTTCTAGCTATGGAATGTCCTTGGGAAGATTCCTCCGGTTCTAGAAGAATCATTGGACTATAACCTATCCTACCATCCTTATGTTACCACAATTGTCACCGTCGTGAAATAGATAGGGTATGGGTAAGTAACGTCACCATGAAATCCAATTTGATATCCAAATCCATTTTGCTCCCTCTTAACATATGCCACGATATTCGAAAACATTTCGCACATGTCGGGATGAGCCAGCACATTAAGTCAAACCATTGAGTCATATTAAATCACATTTTCTCCCCCATATTAAAAATATTAACCCAATCGATGTTTTTAATATCAATTGATTTAATAGCATTTTAAGAAAATTTGGGAAGAAAGATGCAAATCCAATTATCTTCATGAATTACACAAGCTCTCCCTCAAATTAATGAGGTTGTACTTGAAACGTAAATTAAATACCTTTTAAACACAAGTGTAAGGTATTTATCACGTGCAAAGATCATATATGATAATGTATTCACAAGATTAGCGAATTACGAGGTTGGACCTGAATGATGGAGAACATCATATGAAAGAAGCACATGGTTCTTGTTCACGAATGTTGGTCTTCCTTGTAACTTCTGAAATTATCTTCTCCTTTACACCACATGGACAATTGATATTTTTGTCTTGACACCAACTTGTGAACATTGGCACGTTCGACATCGAAGAGTCTGAATGCTTGACAGTTGATCCCCCTCAATTGTTGACCCGTGTTCTACTTAAAGAGTTGTAGTCGTCGTTTGAGTAGTCGCATCGTCTAGTATGTAGATATCAATTGCAACGAACTTCGGATTGTGGAGTTGATAACTTTGGATTTTGAAGTCAAAGCTTTCTGGTGAAATTCTTGACTTAAATGTGAAAAGCGGGTTACTATCGGAAATAATAGGAAACCATTTTGAGCATGTTTTAAATCTTTTAAACTTCCGCTCGAACTTTATTTACAAACCCGTGTCATTATTGAACGACATTTCTTGGTTCGTAAGTATTATTGATTCCAGAAGACATGCTCTTGTAATCAAAACAATTTGAATACACAATTTTGAAAGATTTAGAAAAACCTTTTGAAAAATTCTTGAAAAATTGTGTTCAACGTTTTGAAAAACAATTACTTGAGCTTAAGATGTTGAATATCTTACAAAACGAGCTCAAGTCTGAGAAGTTGTAAACTTCCTGTTGTAAGGATAAGTTACCATCGGCGATAAACTTTCCTTTCATCTGAAGGACGAGCCCTAAGCTGACATTTACTTAGAAGTCGTTTTCATGAGCTTGAACACTTTGACTGTTTTAACGGAAAGCTCATGACCGAGAAAGGTTAGTTTCTCGTTATGAGGAAAAGTTATCTTATTTAAAAGATACACTTTCCTTTCTGAGCTTAAAACTTCGAATGTTTTAAGACAAGCTCATGACCGAGAAAAGTGAATTTCTCGTTATGAGGATAAGTTATCATTAATGATAAACTTTCCTTTATTTGAAGTCCGGGTCATTGTCTGACCTTTAACAATGAACCATTGTGCATGAGCTTAAAAACTTGGAATGTTTTTTATATAAGCTCATGCCTGAGAAAATTGAATTTCTCGTTGTTAGGATAAATTTATCATCGGTGATAAATTTTCCTTTCTTTGAAGAACGGGTTACAGATTGTAATTTATCTATAAGCCATCAGTGCATGAGCTTAAAAACTTGGAATGTTTTTGATATAAGCTCATGCCCGAGAAAAATGAATTTCTCGTTGTTAGGATAAGTTTATCATCGGCGATAAACCTTCCTGCCTTTGAAGAACGGGGCATAAACTGTAATGTGATTACGCCTTTGTGCATGAGCTTAAAAACGTGGAATGTTTTTAATATAAGCTCATGCCCGAGAAAAATGAATTTCTCGTTGTTTGGATAAGTTTATCATCGGCGATAAACCTTCCTGCCTTTGAAGAACGGGGCATAAACTGTAATGTGATTATACGCCTTGTACACGAGCTTAAAACCTTTGAATAGTTTTAACGGAAGCTCGTGTCCGAGAAAATCTAATTTCTCGTTTTGAGGATAAGTTTATCATCGGTGATAAACTTTCCTTTCTTTGAAGATAAACCATTTACACGAGCTTAAAACCTTTGAATGGTTTTAACATAAGCTCGTGTCCGAGGAAATTTAATTTCTCGTTTTGAGGGTAAGTTATCGTTGCGTAGATAACTTCCCTTTCTTTGAAGAACGGGTTACAGACTGTGATTTATCTATAATCCTTTATACACGAGCTTAAAACCTTTGAATTGTTTTAACGGAAGCTCGTGACCGAGAAAATTTAATTTCTCGTTTTGAGGATAAGTCATCATCGAGATGAACTTTCCTATCTTTTGAGAGCGAGTTACAGCCTGTTATGTGACTGTAAGTCATTGTACACTGTAAGCTTAACTGCAAATCCCCTAAGACACTTGTTTCTTAGATATCAGCTTCTTCAGCAACCAAACTCTGAGAGTGTCCTTAATTGAATGGTATACAATGATTGGACCACTTCGTTCTTTTGGAACATCCTCTTTGGTACCTACATTCTCATTTGGAATTTGCATGCTTTGATATGGGTTAGCGATATCTATCTTAGAAGCAAGTGGGGGTTCACAGCTTTCTTTTCTTGTGCTAGAGGTGACCTGAGGAGATGATTCACTTGTCTTAGCTGGTAAACGTTTCCTTTTATAGAAAACCTTAAGTTCAGGCTTAAGTGATGTATCCTCCTTTTTCAATTTCCTCCCTAGTAGTCTTAGTAGAATCGGAGACAATCCTAGTTAAAGGGCACTCGTTTCCTACAAGAGTGAAAGTTCTACCAGTGGGGCGCCACATTTTACCAATGGGTTTGATTTTAGCTACCCACTGGGATTTGAGTCTAGCACGGGAGTTCACCTCATTAAGCAACTTTTTGATACAGGAAACATGATTGGCTCTAAAGACACATTTCCTACATGTTTTACACGTAGCATATTTAATGTCCGGGTAAGATCTAGAATTCCTAGATGATTGATTGATGCTCCTAGGATGTGACATGCTACGGTTAGCAGTGTTGGGTAAACTAGAAGGCATCTGACTAGGTTGGGCATTGCTATCTCTTATATGTGTCTTTTGAATAGCTTCCCTTTGACAAAAATCATGGCGCACATCATTTGAACTAGTTCTAGACGTGTTCTTTGAACTATTCTTAAAGAAACTAGAAGCAATCATGTGATTAGGTTTTGCTAAAGCTGATTTAGTCACATTAGGCCTAGTTGGTGGAGTGACTGTTCTAGAAATATGAACCGTATCAACTTGGGAGGCAAACCGCGGTCTCGAGGATTGTGGTCGCTCGGATCTAAATGCAGTAGGTTGTCTGACAGTCGGTTGTCTGACGAACTGATTTGTAGGCAGTTTCCCCAAGATTGATGGTTTTTCAAGCTTAGGGTCCACACTAGGTCCTCTAGTTTTCCTTAACTCATTTTTCAATGCAGCTATAGCAAAAACCTTTTCCTGGACTTAAGCTTTTAACGTTTCATTTTCTTTGAGCAATCTATCTTGGGATGCCAATTTAGACTCTAGTAACTGAATTTGTTTCAAAATATTATCCTTTTAAGCTTTCGAATCTAAAACTTTTTGATCCAATTTTCTTTTAAGAACAACGTTTGACTTTTCAAGTTTTTCAAAGTATGTTTCAAATTTGTCCGTTTTCTTAGAAAATTCAAGTTTGGCATCCTCAAGATCTTTTGATTGTTGAGCTACAGTCGTTTCGAGCTCTCTAACCTTGGAATCAGAAGCAGTCAATGAAGTAGTCAAAAGACAATTATCATGATGTTTAGCATTTTGAACACTTTCTCCCCCATTATGACTCACATCGGATGAATCAGAAGTGGTATTTCTATCACTCTTTTCCATCCCATGTTTGTCATAATTAGGTTCAGAATGCTCAATATGTAGCATGTCATCATCATATACATCATAAACAACATTACATTGTACCATATTTGCAGGCTCTTCGTCATAAACGGGTAAGGTGTCATCAAAATAGATCTCGTGAACATTCCCTGACGTGCCACTGGTATCATGTTGTCCTCCTGATTCCGTGCTCTTGGCATCGTTAGGCTCCAAGTTTTCAACCGTATGACCAGTTTCCTCTTGCATCGGAGAGTCTTGCACTCCATTATCATACCCTTGCTGAAGTCGAGATCTTTCATGAATTGAAGACGAGACCGATGTCATGAGTTTCAAAATTGTATCACGGAAAACTCGAAGCTCGGTATGTGTATCTCGAAGAAATGATTGGCAAATCACTAAACTTTCAGGCTTGATGATATTGAATTGGAGGAAAGGCGTGAGTTGTGTCACAAGAGCCTTATATGCAAGTGCCGATGCAGAGTGATTAAAGTCTTTATTGTGTAGTTGCTCTGCTAGTTGGGTCAAGATGGTGAACATCGATTCCATGAATATATGACGATCTTGACTAAAGATTGTCACAAATTTGGTCCCTCCTTGAATCCGTGAAAGAGTAACTACATGATACTGAAGCATTTGAAATGAAGTGATGCCACTATCACTAACTTTGTCCTGCAGTTTATGTACTTCTCCCTTTTGACATGTTGAATCGAACGAATCCATTGAATATTCGATAACAAATGATTGTGGATATGACAACACCAACAAAAGATCCGTAGTAAATCTAAAAAAGTAATCCTCGATTGATGATGTAACTCTTTTCTCGGCTCAACAATTTTTATTGGCGCAAACGTTGATAAAATAAAACGGAGTACAATTCAACCACGGCTCACTCCAAGTAGAAAGCCCGTAAACTAATTAAACCAAAATTCGGTTAAACTAGTAAAGGGCCCGACAACCAATTTAACAAAATTGTTTTCACACGACTCGATTTAACTTAGCAAAATGTAAAACATAAAATTGGTATTTAACTAATTAATTACTTAGCCCAATTTTCAAAAGATAAAATTTGAGGCCCAAAACGCAGCCCAATTGATCAAACCGTAAATTGAAGATAATAAAAATAGTCGGTTTATCTATTTATGGAGAACAAAACGTGGCCATTTGCAAAAGACGTGTCCTAAAAATATTTCCTTGGTTTCTCCGTCTCTTGTTTCTGTATATAAATCTCCTAAATACTCTCCTAGTTATCTCCGCCTGACTTCTTTTCTCTCTCCCACCAAAATAAGACTCCTCCGTCTCTCTGTCTAACCTCACACAACCTAATTCTTCTCACACATAACCTTCTCCGCCCCCTTAATCTAAAAACCAGATCACCTAAAAATCAGTCTCATCTCATGATGATAAACCATAAACGAAGACAAACAAATCCCAACTACACCTTCATCAATCTATTCTCAAAAATTAAAATCATCACAAAGAAAGATAATCACTCATCTCAACAACCTGATTCTTTTATCATCTCAAAAACCGGATTTGTAATCCAATCTCACGACCACACTTAAACAGATCTTATCACTAATATAACACCTCGTTTGATTTCGTTATGACAGCTTCGAGAACAAGAAGAGGTTTCAAGATCTTTTGTAAACAAAGGGTCTTGGGTAGGTTATCTGTTGTTTAATTGTGTTTGGTTTTGAGTCAGTGAAGATAACATTGAGTCGAGTTTTTTGTGTATGTGTCGAGTGATGTGTGATGATTTGTGGGTTTTGTATTCTGTTGTTTTGTCTTTGTCGAGTGTTTGGTGTCTTGTTCGAGGGTGTTGTAGTGTGGTTGGGAGTCTGATGTGGGTGTACGATTGGTGTTTGGAGTTGAGTTTTAAACTTGGGCTTTGTTCGAGTTTTGTCGACGAGAGGTCGAGTTGAGGTGAGAGGGTGTGTCGAGGGTGGGTTATGTGGCAGTCGAGGGTCAGTCGAAAGTCGAGTCTTGAGGGTGGGAGTTTTCGTGTGGTGGTATTTGGTGAGTTTTATTACCGTTGTGTTTGAATCGAGTAAAAAGTTTCGTTCGGAATAATCCGTTCGTTTGGAATAATCCGTTCGTTCGGAATAATCCGTTCGTTCGGAATGACCGTTCGTTCGGAATGACCGTTCGTTCGGAATGACCGTTCGTTCGGAATGACCGTTAGTTCGGAATGACCGTTCGTTTGAAATGACTGTTCGTTCGGAATAACCGTTCGTTCGGAATAACCGTTCGTTCGGAATAACCGTTCGTTCGGAATAACCGTTCGTCCGGAATACCACTGAATCGGAATACCACTGATCCGGAATACCACTGATCCGGAATACCACTGATCCGGAATACCACTGATCCGGAATACCACTGATCCGGAATACCACTGATCCGGAATAAGTCACTGGTTCGATAAATTTGTGAGAAAAAATATGCTTGTTCGGAAAGACAAAACTGTTTGCTTGGTAAAAAACGTGAAACTAGTAAAGACTGTGACAATAAGTGTGTGCAGATAGGATTGGATGAAATCACCTTCCACTGACTTTTAACTGTCTTTTAAGTATCCTAAATTGTTCTGACCAGATGGGAGCCAGAAACGAGGCAGTCAACAACAATGACAAAGTTAAAATTAAAAAGATAAGATGTTTTAAAAACTCAAAATTAAAACCTTAAAAGAATAAAAAAAAAATAAATTAAATTGACTTCAATTAAAAATTAAATTAAAAAGATGAAAGAAAAAATTCAATCAAAAATTTTAATCAAAAATTTAATAAAAAGAAAACTAAAACGTGTTTGTGTTTTCAATAAAAAATACAAAATTAAAAGGATAAAACACAAACTTTTTATAAAAAACACAAACTTTTTTAAAGATTTGAATATATATAACAAAAAATACGTGATTTTTATATAAAAATTTGTGATTTTATATAAAATAAGTAAACCCAAAGATTTTACTATGATTTAAAGCATAAAAATACAATCTTTTTAAGATTAAAGCTTGATTAAATCAAAACCCACCAAAATCAATCAAGATACAAACAAGAATAAACCAAACTAACCTTAGCTCTTGATACCAATTGAAGGTCTACATAATTCTTGGCCTATTCTACATGATGGATTGGATTGATTAGATGGATTGGGTTGATTAATAATATAAAAGATAGATGAAGATGAGGGTGTAGAGAGAGAAAGGAGAGAAGGGAGGAGTAGAGAGAGAAAGTGAATATGGAATTATGAGAAATGTGAATCACCAACCCCTCCTAACATGCTAGGATGGGTATATATATAGCCCACCCTACATGTGGGCTATATGGACTATATGATAATAACTAGATCACGAGCCCATTACATTAATATATCGTTGGAGCGACCGATCCTTCATAAATACGTAAAAACGTATTTCCAACACATTATACACATTTGGCACACCTTTTCCTATATTTTTCAACAAAAGATCAACTGTCTTACTTAACTCACTAATTTCAGAACTTGTGCCATGTTGGTTAGACACAAAATTGGTTGAAGATGGGTGGTTGTTTCGATCCACTGAAGCTTGGGTCTTAGAACCTTTTCTTATTTTTTCAAAAAACTTCCATTCTTCCTCCATAGGTCGCGAGAAAATCATACCCCCACTAGTGGCCATCACAAATTTTTGGTTGTTATAGTCCAACCCATCATAGAAGACTTTGACAAGCTCCCATTTTGGAACATCATGATGAGGGCATGTTCTTAATAACTCCTTAAGTCTACTAAATGCTTCATAAAACTGCTCGCCTAGGATTTGACGAAAGGATTTAATCTTATTCCTAATGGCAGCAGTTTTACTTATAAAATAAAATTCCTCAAGAAAAGCAGATTGCATTTCAGACCATGAGTTAATACTACCTGGCTCAAGAGATGAGAACCAGTCCTTAGCTTGATCTTTAAGAGAAAAAGGAAAAAGGCGAAGTCTTACCTCATCCTTAGTAATGTTATTAACCCGGTGTGTGTCAGCAATTGAGAAGAATTCTCACAGATGTGCGTATGACTACTCACGACCTCTAAACACTGGCAAGATTGCTATGAGGTTTGGCTGAATCTTGAAGTTACTTGTAACCCCTTTAACCGGACTCGGATAAACGATAGGCGAGGGATCCTCGAAGATCCCCGGCCTATAATAAGAATCAACACCCCGTGGTGGGGATTCTTCTCCGCTACTACTTCCGCTAGCATCTCCGCCAACATCTTCGTCACCTGGCATTTCAGCGAAAAGCTCTTCTAAACCTGAAAAATCTAGATTAGTAGAAAACTGTAGAAACGTTTTCCTTCTCAACCTTGCACTTTTCTCAACCTCAGGATCGTAAGCTAACGGTGATGTACGTCCCGATCTACGTGTGCGCATACACTAACCTGCACACTCACAAAAATAAAACAAAACAAACAAAACAAACAAAACAAGAAAAATAAAATCTTTATGTATTTTTTTATTTTATTTAAGAAAAATATTAACAAAAACTTAAACGAAAAGCTCACTGGTCCCCGGCAGCGACGCCAAATTTTTGATCGACATCGAAGTGCCGGTCAAAAATAACCTAATTACCTTATACTAGATAGGGTAAGCGGGTATCGATCCACGAGGAATATGTGGTTTTAGTTTAAATTTTGGGGTGATCACTGATCAATAAAGGTTTTGGTTTTGAAATCTAACAACTAAAATACTTTTGATAATAAAAATGCGGATTAAAAATTAAAATAATTATTAAGCTAATTAAAGCTAGAAAAATAAAATAAAGATGTAAACAATTAAAAGAAAAATGCAATCCCTTCCAGCTCCTAATATTTATGGTTGATCACACTTATGGATTATCGAAACTTTTCAGTTCGTTTACAAAGATTATTTCGACTTAATATGAATGAATTAATGTCAAAATTTATTATGTTTATCGATAACTCGCGATAATAAATCTCATATAAATCCAACCAATAATTATCTTTTAATAATTTATTTAGGTACAACATATGTTTATTATACGACCATCTTTTTTTAACTAAATAAAATAAGTATGAATCGTTAAGTAACAATAAATTATCTCATACAAATATATAAACATAATATTAAATCGATTAAAATATTTTATAAATAAATCATAAATCAATGTAATAAAAATATGATAACCCAAAAGTAGTGATCAAACCATAAATAAAGTTACCAGAAGGAATTACAACAAAATTAGCCGGACATCGCGGTGTACTCGAGCCACCGTACACTCATCATCTTTTTTTTATTGATTTGTCGAATGAAAAAAACCACAAAGGACGAATTGTGTATATGAAAAGGGCTGCCCTTTCTGACGTCACATTGCAACATACATCAAACCAGTTGCAATCTTCTAATGGGATACTCTTTCTTTGCAGCTAACTCTTTAAAGGACAAATTTTTTTTTTTTTGTGATTGATGAATCTATCTACGAATGAGAATACTCAGTGCCCCAAAAAAGCGGCTGTGTGGTATATATCCTCCTACAATCTGACGAATACTCTCTATATATATAATATTCCATCGGTGGGTTATTGGGTATTGGGCCCAAAAGTTTTTTTATTTATTTATTTTTTTTTAATTCTTTTGGCATATAATAACTTTGGCCCAATAAAAAATAACCCAACATCAATAATTGCTCGAACGAAGCCTGGACAAATAAAAGATGACCGAAAAGATTGCGACGCGCTCAAATCTTTTTCTTCAATATTTTTTTCTTCATTTATCGGCACTCACAATGTCTTTTCTCCAAAAAAATTAATTAAGCAGCCATTTTATTCCATTTCGCTCGTAACCTACATAATCACAAAACACACTCAGAGTACATATATAACGAAAAATAAATATAATATTATGCTAAATTAACATGCTATGAGGTGAATGCAAAATACACCGATTATAGCCAAAAAGAAATGGTTTTCAAAAAGCGTTGAACACAATTCTTTTCAAGAGTTTTTCAATGATTATTCAAAATCTTTCAAAAATTGTGTGTTCAACAACTCATGTCCTCAAAATTTTAATGTGGATCATATCGTCGTAATGACAATTCAACTGGATCAATTTTTAAGGGGTAGATTTCCAAATTCATGCTAAGTTTGACACATTATTCTCCCGAAGATTTTCAAGACTATTATTTTTCACAATATATCAAATTTGGTATCTCTAATATCAAATGATTTTATATATTAGAGATAGGGGAGAAAATGTGATTAAAATATGATCTAAAGACTCAAGCACTTTAACTCTTACCCACATGTGCGAAACACTTTTGATTATCGATGCACATGTTAAGGTGGAGCTTTTCTGAAACAACAAAAGTAGCAAGGTGTTAAATGTTTTTCGAACACTTTGTTAGACTTTTCAAGTGGTTTTATGGTTACGATCTCATACCCACAACATCTTTAATTCATGACGTTATTGATGTCAAAAGGGTGGTTAGGTATAAATCTTATGATCCAACCAGAACTGAAGGGATCTTCCTAGGGACAATCCAATAAATTATTAGAAGTCATTAGGAAAGATGGAGTAGAATGTGAACGTAGCTGAATGTCGACTAAGTGTTGAATCTAGCACTGGAACAATCACAACAAGGTGCCAGTAATGACGTCTTGGTAAGCATTGAAGGGGTTGAAGAATGAAAAAGAAATGTAAGGATAAAGGGTGTGAAGAAATTAGCCCTCCATGCAACTTAGGAAGAAACCGGGTCAACACATCATGAAGACAACACATCATGGACCCAGTGATGTAATGCACAACCCTTCCCCAACTAACTCAGGCTTCTCTCAAAAGAAGTTTGTTTTATTGTCATGGATATCAACACGACTTCTATTAACTTTCTCACTCCGAGATAGTTAATATTGAATAGGTGGCATCTGCTCCAGCCTCCGATCACTAAAAGTGCACAAATCGAGTCTAGAGCCTAGAGATCAATCAAATCTCGTTAGGACACATGGAATGACGAAGAAGAGAGTCCTATGCTATATCCTTGCGATATTTCTAGAACACTCAAAGTGATACAACCTAGTATTCACACTGATGAGTGGAAATCCTTCCAGTGTTAACATCAAACAGCACTACAGTAGGTCATGTGTAAGATTCTTTATGAATTAAACATGTGCAAAACTGAAAAGCAACAGTGGTTTGATTCTTAATCGATTCAAACTCGTTTCAGGGTTTCTACGCAATATCTTTATGGTCTTGTCAGAACATTCAGAGTGATATTCATTAATATTCACAGTGACGAATGGAAATCCTTCTAACGTAAACCTCAAACAGCGCTACGGTAGGTGACTTGCTATATTCTTTATGGATCAAGCTTGTGTCAACTAGAAAGCAACAATGATAAGATTCTCCCTGAATCAAACTTGTTCCAGGAATTTGAATTGACGACTTTAATCAAGCGGATATTTATCCAATTGATTCACTCTTTATGTTAGCAGTCTTGCTTTGAGAAGGTCGAGTAAAGAGAACGGCTAGTACAGCCGCTAAACCCTATCAAGGAGATTCTTAATTGAATCTACCTAATCACAGGTACGGTATTTAATATCGTATAACGGTATTCACCGACCAGAGGTAAAACGCTGTCGATTTAGGACGAATGTCAAATCCATTCAGTCCGTGTCTATGTTTTCCCCCAAGAAGGTGACGTTACGGTGTACTCAGCAAAGTCAAAGATTCAAAACCACATACTCATGCCCAAAGAAAAATTCAACAATCAAGAAAGCAAAAGTCTTCCGCAACTCTGATGATCAAAATATTCCTTAACAATTAAATGTAGAGGAATGACCTCTATTCAAAGGAGATTGTAAGCAAGCTTTCAAGATAATGCATAGTGTCAGTATGTGGATGAAGACACAAGATCGCAAGATGGTAAACACAAGTCAAGGATGATTTGAAGATCTCAAGAGTAAAGACTAGGTCGAAAGACAATAACAAAGGCTCAAAGATCACAGAATGAAGGAACAAGACTACTATTACACGTTCTGACTCATTTATGGCGAGATTAGTAATCTCTATAAATCTCCAAATGGCTTAGAGGAATGACCTCTCATTGGGGGAGATTTTTAGCCTCAAAATATTGAGTCAAACAAGAATGTCGGTCATAGGATTTTATTGTAACATTTGTTAGAACGTTGTAATAGGTAGTAGAAAAGTCGAGATTCACGGGCTTGTATTTAAGCTACTTAGAGCCCAAAAGACAAGCCCGACCCATTACTTTAAGCCCACGCGCCACACTTTGGCAAAGGTATTTAAATCACCCTCCTAGCATGTTAGGAGGGTGTTTGTTACATTTTTCATTCTCTCTCTAATATAATATTCACCTAGTTTCCAACCAATTCTTTCTACTTTCTCTCACTACTTTCTCTCTCTAGAATTCATCTATTTTTCATTTTTATTTCTTATATTATCATCATATATAATGGGACAACAATTTATTAGAATGATAACTTTTCAAGATAACACTATCCGCAATTCGACAGTCTTCATTCACCTGAGACACATGCTTAAAAATCAACATAATGGTTGAGTGAATTCATAGGTTTAAACAATATTGAATACAAGCACGACTCTAGGGCTATAGTGTTATACACCCATTATTTTTGAATTCATCGATTCTTATTGCACTAGCTCATGACCCCACGACTAGACATTATTAAAAAACCAACAAATTGCCCTCATGCAGGTAGTTTGTCGGACTATCCTGAGTTTAGCAAAATAAAGTGTATCCGTTTAGCCTAGGTAGGAACCTATCAGCATTCGAGCAAGTGTGACTTGCCCATATAGGAGATGTCAGTCTCCAAATAGTACTATTCACAATATTAGCGTTCATTTTCTAGAAATGATTAGCGGTCCACGATTAAAAAAGGACTTAATGGCAACAAGTGAACATAGTGTCAATAATCATATCAGGCAACATACAAAAACACTTGTATTCCAATTTTAGCATATATCCCTGACCTCAGAGGTGTTCAATTTATTTACAAACTTTCAAAAGTGAGGCTATTAACTCACCTTAGCCTATAGAATCTTGGATTACTCCAGTATTATCAATTTGAATATCACAAATTCTCACAGATCTGGGTTGACACACACACACACACACACACACACACATATATATATATATATATATATATATATATATATATATATATATATATATATATATATATATATATATATATATATATATATATATATATATATATATATATATATATATATATATATATATATATATATATATATATATATATATATATATATATATATATATATATATATATATATAGGGCTAAGTTTGACTAGGAAAACAAGATAGGTTCCACGTCATTTGCTTACGTGTCATTTTGAAGGCATCCCATTGGCTACAAATTTATTGCAATTTATTCCCAAAATAAAATCTATTATGCCAAATTTATTGCAATTTATTTCCAAAATATAAATCCGATTCTCATTATCTCAAAAACAAATGATACGACTCTTTCTCTTCAAGTAAACTAAATATATCAAAAAAAGCTAATACGTTCATAGGCTGTGTTTGGCAACACGTAGCAGTAAGCAGTTGTATGAGCAGAAGCAATAAGCAGTAAGCAGTAGCAGTTAGTAGGAGCAGTAAGCAGTAGTTGTTTGTTAAATAAAGTGTTTGGTAAACGTAGCACTAACAGTAATTATACACTGTAGAATTACTTAGAAGGACATGTACAAATTAATATAAATGTTCTTTAAATAAAGAGAAGGGACATATATGTAATTTAAAATCAAAACGCTAGCGGTTAGATCAAAATGCTTGTTGTTAAAGCATTTTGAGTAAGAGAAGTTACACATAATTCAACCGCTAGTCGCTCTTTACCAAACAAGTATTATATTTAAACTGCTAGTCGCTTGCCGCTAGTTGCTCCAAAACGCTCTTAAACGCTTGGTACCAAAAATAACCATAAACCTATTATCCTTCATTCACCATAAACCCTAATGTTTTCCAGTAAACCGAATACATTTAGAGACATTTTTTTCCAAACACCCTCTTCTAAAAAATTATAAACCCTAAATATCACAGATCCTCTTTTTAGTATCATTCATTATGTGATTTTAGTTTTACAGAATAACAGGTTATACATTTAGTTTTTCGTTACCGAAGAGTTGAGGCGTTCCAGATTGGACTCAAAACTTTGCGGTTTCTTCTAGGAAATAACAACAAAAAACTATGTGCTAATACAACCCTAAAATCATCATTGGGTTTGTTTTTCCTTTTTCTATAAACACTAATATCATGTATACCTCAGCCACACTATTGTTGGATGTTAGGGAGGCCATAGAGATCAGGCATATGTTTGATTTTAACCTATCTTTCTATTTAAAGCATAACTTTACTTTTACTAAGAAGAATAAGCATATTAGGTTTTTCAGGGTAAGTACTAAGTGTACTGTTATCTGCAACTACTATACCTATCCATGAGGCACATATTGGCAATGCAATGGAAAAGCTATAAGCCTAGGGTCTGAACGTGCTGACAGATCTCCCCAAGAGCAGTATAACAAGGTGACGATAGTGTAAAAAAATATCTTTCCATCTTGAAGCAAGTCATGGAAGAAAAGGTCAGTACTTTTTCATCTCTATTTTGGAAAAACAAAAAAACTATTGGTGTATTTTTCACGCATCCACTTGATGCAAATTGTTGTTATTAGTGGTGCATTGTTACTTTAGAGGATTTTACATTTGTTTTTATATGTTTGAATGTAATCAATATGACCAGCATGTTTTTTATTTCATGTTGATAGAGTTAGTTTATTTCCATATACTGTTTTAAGGAACGCCTTTTCAGGGTCTGACTCCAGCTCTGCATACTTGGGACTACCTGGCTTTGGCATGAACTTACAGCTCACGGTTGGACGGTTAGGCAGGTACCCTGCATACGGGTATCGACCAAACTTGATGGCAGCATGACTCTAGGTTTGTATACCTATAATCTTTGATACCTTACAATACTTAGGTTGCTTGAAAACAGATGCATGTAGATCGGAGTCACATAAACTTATTTTGAGGTCTTATAATATCAATTGTATTATATATCAGAAGATATGTCTGACACTTTTTTGAGCCAAATTAGCTCATTGACTTTGCTAATATATGTGTTTGTGTGTGGTTCATATTTGTCTTTCATTAATATTATAAAAATTATATTTACAGTTTTGTATGTTGCTAATTTCATTAAACAAAGCTTGGAGCTCAGAGCATGCCAATGTGGATCTCCCACCATGATTCTTACTACCCCACCACGAGGTGAAACAGCTGAACCATCACGACAGCAGTACCAGATGCAACCACCTCAACAACCTCAACCCCCTAAAATGTTGTCATGGTCACCGCAGCTACAGTATCCACCACCTAATCACATCCAATATTTGGCTTATATCATTTATTCATGGGTGAACAATTACAGGTAACTATCACTCATTAATACTATTATTACTGAAGCATTGTATTGAACAATTGAAGTGATTATTAGAAATTTGTGATATGCAAAGTAGTATCCGCCTACGTTTTTCGCTAATCAAATATGAGTCGCTGCGTCTCTTAATACAACTTATTGCAAGCATATAAGATATCATGTCTATTGTATTCTTATAAATCATTCTGATACATAATGACTTTTGAATCACAAGAAATTGGTTTTAATTCAGTTCCAAAGCGCATGTACAAAGGCATCTCCAGTTAAGGATAGAGGCTCATGATAAATGCATGGAGACGATATTGGAAAACCGTGTCAAAGCTTATCAAGGGATCAAAAAAGGGATGCTACCGCAGGTTACGATAGTAGTTTCATAGCTTTATGGTTTCTCAATTTTGTTGTTACCTTATTCCTTGCTACTACGCAAATTGTAGTATTATTTATTGATCATTACATGTTAATGTGGCTCAATTTTGCTTCATAGAATGGAGTTCGTCAATTGAGGAAGTCTTTGAGTGTGTGTGTTTGTATGTGAGAGAAACTGGTGTTAGAATTGTTTCTTATTTTTTCATTGATATAAACTAGACATAACTAACATGATGTGCGGCACAACAACAATCTCAATTATTAATATCTAACCACATTTTAACTCAGATATCACCTTCGAACTGCAGTTCAGAACCTGACATAACTTCGTTTACAGTTAAGGTTGGTTTGATTATTGCCCCTCTTACGAAGGTCTATGTCTTCATTATACTTCTTTATGCTCTCTCCAATACAAATATACGAAAAAGTTGGGGAAGACTTTTTTTTGTGATTGGTTACATGTTCTACCTAATGGAGGGAAAGATGAGAGGCTAATGTTGGCTTAAAGCTGTGGTTTAGACCCTTCTCGAGAGTCTGTTATAGGATATCGAGTACTTGGTCCTCCAAGAAGTAGTTGTTGTTTATGGCTTGACTTGTACCTACTTACAGTCATAAGCATCAGGTATGAACTACATACACTATCTATTTTCAGTTTATGACAATAGAATTTGCAGACATGTAACAGGTCATAAAAGTAATTTAAATCTGAACGGGCAAGATTGGGTTGATCCGCAACCACTCTTTGTCTGATTCCTTCTTATTTTATAAATAGATACTAGATCTATTACCGTATATTATTAGATCCTATCCTCTAAATATCTGTGTAATGGGCTTCGGGAGGTTGTATCCACTTATTAATGATATTGTTTATCCTATTTGCTCTAGAAATGGTAAATAAGAAGTTTTGTGAAAACAGTTAAAAATCTTCATCTATTTTTGAAATAACAATTAATCACTTTAAATACACTCCCAGACACTGCACAACCTGATTATTCATTCTGACATAAGCAGTTTTCATTGCAGTTGCTGATCTCTTGATAACATTTCAAGAAAATGTAGAACATTCGATCGATAAACGCACTGAACAGCTGTAGTATTTAAGGCAAAAATAATTAACTACTGTTTGATTTACTCTTAGAGACAATATTGCCTTGCGTGTTCATATCCTTAGGACTTGGATGCAACAGGTGTACAATAGTACAGTTGCATCTCCTGATGACTTTGAGTTGGATGACCACACTATACGATCATCGGGATAGTTCTTGATAACAAGAATGTCAGACTCTTCCTTCAGGACTTTGATTTTTATCAGTTTTATGCTGCATAATTCAAATCATGGTTATTTTGTCCCAATTTCATATTAGTAAGCTTAGAAAGATTATGTGTAATGTATTGCAGGATTGTACAATTATATCATGTGATTTTGATACAAGAAAAGAAGATGAACGTATTTCCATTGATACAGAAGTACATCTTGCTTTAACCCATGTGCAACCAGTTGTTTTCTTTGGCTTTCATCGAGGGATGAGCGTAACAGGTTTGTTTTGTCACCTCAGTGTTTTTGTTTTCATATGTTTATCTTTTGATACTTGATTGTGGTATGAATACGTCTTTTAGGAAAAAGAGCGTATAAAGCGGTAAGTATTAAGTGTTCGTTTAGGAAAACGAAAGCACTTATGAAACTTTGTGTGGGATCGTTCTCAAGGAGGCTTGGTGTGTGTGTTAAGAGATGATTGATTTGTGATTAGACTGATGAGAAAAGAGAAAGAAAAAGACGGATTACGCTAAAAATTACCCTACGACGTAAAAAATGTAAAATCGTAAAATTCGACGAAAAATGAAAGTGTCCTAAAATTACCAAAAAATTACCTAAAATCAAGAAAAATGTAATTAAGACAAAAATGCAAACAAAAATTTCCAAAACCTTTTTAATAATTTTATATTAATTTTTAAAATTAATTAAAAACCCTAAATTAAATAAAATCAAAAATAAGTAAATTTGAAAACTTTAATGGATGTAAACCTCAAATTACTTAATTAAAACCTAAAAATAGTTTTTCCAAATTTTAAAATACTTTTCTCTATTTTTTAATTACTTTCTAAAATTAAAACTAAGAATAATCATTAAAAATTAATAAATGACGTGAAAAATAAACTTTTTTATACTAAAAAGTCTTAAACTAAGTCTAGAATGCAGGAAAAATGAAAAACAGTAACAAACCTTAATAAATAAGCTGAAATCGGCTTATTTATAAGCTGATGGATTAAATAAGCAAAGAGTAAAAAAACTTTAAGTAATAGACAAAGCAAATGTTTAACAATCAAAGACCCTAGGGCAGATGGTAAACGCGTTTGTGTGTGAGAGGAGTGGCGCAGGTTCGAGTCCTGGCCACGTCCTTTTTAAAATCTTTTTTTTTTTACTTTTCTTTTTGCAAAAACTTGATCCTGATGATTTACTAATGCCTTAAACACTAACCAAAGCTAAAAATAGTCAAGAATCAATACAAAACTAAGCAAAAACGTGTCCAGATTTTATAAAAATGCTACAGTACAATTTTTCCCAAGAATTAGTTACGTTCGAGAACCAAGTCGTTCTCTGATGACACAGAAAACCAACTGATGAACTTGGTGACCTGGTTTAGCTTAGGAAAGCCTTGCTTGATTGATTGTTTTGGCAAAATAACGCACCCCACAAGTCAGTTGACTTGTGGGAGTCACATATAACACAGAAACAACATATTCAAGCACAAAACACACAAGATCAAGCATTATGCACAAATACAGTTACTGTATGCACAAGTAAGGGAATGGGCACAAATTGCTGATTCGGATGGCGTTGGTGAGTTTTGGCTCACCAAATCTTGCTCAAAACCTAACCAAAACTCAACAAACCTCTACCAAATCCTAAGATACCAGTACTACAATCAATTTACAAGATTTGGTGGTCAAATTAACTAGGACAAAGCAGAAAAGTGGATTACTGATTTTATAGCTAGTTCTCAATAAAAATAAGCATACCAATCTTACCAAACCTAACCAAACTTAAAACAACCTTACTGGTATAACCTTTTTATATCTAATTAAGTGTGTTAGAGTGGTTTTCAAACCAAAAGTTTATCAAACATTTACTTTAAAACCCAAATCCAAACACCATTTAATAACTGAAAACCAAAATTTAACAAATGACATGCATCCAAATCTTAACTAAACTGATAACAAACAATTTAAACATGTAAAGAAAACTGAATAAAGCATAAACAAGCAATCCTACTAACATATAACAAGTTACTCCCAAAATCAAATAAATCTCATAAAGCATGCAATTTTTAATCCAAAAAGTAATATTAGTGGGTTCAAGCAGTAACCTGCTGATGCCTTCACTAAATCAGCTTAAAGGGGCATGAAGGAGAGCTATTGAAATAGTGTAGAGAAGCTTTACTGATGGAATCCAAAGTCGGACCCAAAGCTGTAAATGTCTTCAATACAAAATGAAATGAAATGGAGTTAGGGCTTGTTTTGTTCCTACACAAACACCACAAGACCAAAGAACTAAACTTCAAGTTTAAATGATCTTATTGTCAAGCTTATTAGCATAAGCTCACTCAAACAGTAATGGTAAGAACAAGTAAATGGGACCAAACAAACCAGAAAATTACTACCTCACAATCCTTTTTACCCAAGATCTATACCCATTGAATCTTGATATCTGTTTTTCTATGGTCATATAAGAGCCCAAATAAGCAGCTTATGTGGCCTATAAATTTTCTTGCTTAACTGAAAAGCTATTTGAAACTTAAAACAAGTTTATAGAAACTTAAAGATTGCTTTTTGAAAACTCATTCAAAGAAAATTAAACATGAAAAGTAAATGGGGACTCATTCTTTCTCATCATCAAACTCAATACCATTTCATTCCTTTAATAAAACTGGATTTACAAGGTTTGTGAAAAAGGAGAAAAAACAAGAACAAGAGGAGACTCACATGTCGAGTTGTCTCTTTTTAGAGCTAGTAGAATGTCCTAGAATGCTGAAATAAACAAATACTAAACATAAAACCCTAATGAGATGAAAATCCGAAAATGCCCTCTTGAAGTCTTGATCATGTGATGGATTCAGTGACATGTGATGTTTCTTGGCTTGTTGTGGGATGACAGGTATACCAAGATGCTTTTGGAACGTTAGATGCCAAGAAAAGTCCATATAGCCGTAGATGAGCTTGTACTCATTTGTTTTCTTGTGAAGGGGAGGGTCAGGGGTGTCACATGAGTGAGAGTGAAAGGCTTTTGGTTTGTGGGTTTTGATTAGAAGGTTGTTAATTGCTAATCCGCACAATTAGGCATAAAAACCCTTTAGATTAAGGTGGATTGAAACTGGGGGATTTTAGGGTTTATATGGGAAGAACATGGGATTAGGGGGTGTTTTAATATGTTTAGGAGTTATTAAGTTTAAAAAATTATGTTTGCCACCAATTTTAAACTTAATAAAACCGGTTTAAAAAAATATGGGTTAGTGGGAAATGACGTAGAGAGGGAGAGTGAGGTGGTGAGTGTTTATTGGTTGGAGGATGACGTGTCAGCTGTTGGTTGGTGGTGATGGCCTTGGCTGTCTGCCACAAATGGTCCCTATACTCCCACAACTTTTTTACTTAAACTTTAAACAACCCAGACACTATAACCCTTTGTTATGAAAGTTTGGTTTTTTATAATTTTGCCCCAAAAACTTTACAAAGGTTTAACCAAGGACTTGTTTTGCCAATTCATGATATTTGAAGGACCAAACTTGACATATCTTCAATATTGAAAGTCTTCATGGCATGTTTGAACTTGAGGAGGACTAATATTGACAATTTAGCTTTGTTGAGGGACTAAATTTGCCAATTCTTCAAAGTAGAGGGTCCTTTTTGTAATTTTGACTAACTTTAAGGACCAATCTTGTAATTATGAATATATAAGGGTTTTAAAGTGTCAATTATTCAATATTAGATGACCCTTCTTGTATAATATTCATATCTTTAAAGGTTTTCTTGGAAAATCTTCATTAGGGCTTGGTTCATTGTGCGGCTTCGTTTCCCGTGTTCATTTTTGCTTGTTCTTTGTGATCTTTTGTTATCTTCTCAATATCCATAGCTAAAATACACAAGTAACAAACACAAGCATATATTTGGCCATTTTTCATGATATTTTATGCATTTAAAGCCCGTTTTGGACGATGAGACTATGTATAAAGGCAGTCTCATCACTCCCCATACTAAACCATTAACGTGCCCTCACGCAATGCAAGAATAAAGTATCTTAGCATCTCCAAAATTCATTTTTATTCACTTTTATTGAATGATAAACTAGCTACACTACTACTATTACTTCTACTTGCGTTTTAGACATAATGTATGATTTTCGTCGCAAAATAGGACGTTTAGGTTCATAGAACAAGAACACGTGAATGCTTCGTTAGAAATAATTTCATCGTCCTCGATTTTCACCCTAATTCCATGCCAAGCGTGCAACGATATCATTGTTATTATAAGTTTGTAATGCTAACACTACTCGTATGCCCTAATCACGTACTTATCCTCCCATTTTCCAAAGTTGTATCTCTTATATTTTATTTTGTCTTGAATGTTTCACGAGGATACATTGTTTGACTTATGCGATAATAGAGATTTAGGTCTAAAAATAGAGTCCTAACGGTGTAACCAAGACCATCGAATTAATAACCCCTCCTAATAGACAACGATGTCAAAAAAATAAGTCAACAAGAAGGATCGATAAACACGGTTTGATAACGGTTTTGAACATGAGACTTATTACCAAGACTTTTATACGCCCCCTAACGGAAGGGCCTTATTATCATAGGTTTACCTCCATCTTTTATTCAACTTCGCCATGAAGCTTTTATTATGACTTCGGTTTTGCCCTGCCTTTTATTATCCTCCTCATCGGTGGTTTTATTATGGCCAAAGACGTATATCCTCACGCTAAAGCGAATTTTGGTTCTTTAAAGCTTCAAAGATTAAGGCTTGATTCACTTTCAGTTTTGCATAGATTTTTCGGCCTTGTGAGCTTCAAATTGTTTGCTTGATTTAGGTGAGCACTTGAAATCTTATTATTGGGTGAAGCTTTCGATTATTCGGGTTGCCAATACTTTAAAACCGTGACGCTGGCGATACCTTAATGTCTTACCAATTTAATTACATGGAAGCTACTAGAAAAGACTAGAAACCAACAATCAAGACTAAACCGCTAAGTCAATACTTATTAAGCAAAAAATATTTACAAGCGAAGGGAGAATAAGCAAACAACGAGAACACATGAGTTTTTGAAATAATACGAGTACTCTACATTTAGCATAGTAACTTATAATTAACTCTATCATTTCTCGTCCTCATTTAAGAAACTTAGCCTAATATAAAGTTAAGGAATCGAAGCTAAGTGCTCAACACGCACGGTCGAGTCAAAATTACTCTTATTCTCGCCATCGGAAAATCTACATTCGTGTCTTCAAACACTTATAAAACATGAGAAAAAATTTAAAATTTGGCCATTTTTAGCCTTATTTTGCAACAAAACGATAAACAAAAAGATAAACTTTGGAAAGCGTGGAGGTTTGGCAACGCAAGTATCTATTCACTCCCCCATACTAAAGTTAAACATTGTCCTTAATGTTTCGAGTCTAAGGGTTGGAAACCCCCATACTAGAGACGTAGTCGAATGCTTAATCTAGCATGGAAAGGGTGTAACCGTTAAATTTAAAGCCGTTTATGAAGTGTGCTATAAACCTAAGGTTAGAACATCAAAGGATATATCATGGATATTGAGAAACTCTTCAAAGCAAACGATCGATTGCTCCCATAAAACGAACACGAGAGGCTCCAATCGTGAAGATCATGATCATCTAAAATCCACAATTCACAAACAACCACGGAACAAAGGTTGGAAGGACACAAATCCCCACACGTTATTACATTAGAAAGCGATAATATATAAATAGGATAAGCATGGGACTCCCACGAGGCACCTCGTTTTTTATTATCGAGTCATGAGCTCGACTCGATCCCCTCAATACTAATTATCATCAGGGAAGGTGATTTGGTCGAGGTAGTTCAAGGATGGAACTTCCCCGCCAAAGTAGTGCTTCAACCTATGTCCATTTACCTTGAAATTAGGGCCATCATTTTGAGCTAGCTCGATGGTCCCATAAGGAAAAACTTGAGTCACGGTGAATGGACCGGACCAACGGGATTTCAACTTACCGGAAAAGATTTTCAATCATGAGTTAAAAAGCAACACTTGATCTCCAATGTTAAAAACCCGGTTTTTAATTTTTGAATCATGAAACTTGTTAGTCTTTTTTTTGTAAATCAATGAATTTTCATAAGCAATATCTATTAATTCATCCAATTCATTTAATTGCATTTTCCGGTGTTTTCCTGCGGTCTCCATATCATCATTACAATGCTTAAGGATCCAATAAGCTTTGTGTTCGAGTTTAATTGGCAAGTGACAATTCTTCCCATACACAAGCTTATAAGGAGTGCACCCGATGGGCGTATTATGAGCGGTCCTAAAGGCCCATAAAGCATCGTACAACTTATCCGACCAAGATTGTCGGTTTTCCCCAATCGATCTCTCCAAGATCCTTTTCAACGCTCGTTTGAAACCTCGACTTGCCCACTCGTTTGTGGGTGATAAGCCGTCGAAAGACGATATGTAACCCCATATTTCCTTAGGACCCTTTCGAATTGGTCGTTACAAAAATGGGTTCCACGATCGCTTATTATCGCACGAGGGGTTCCAAGCCGAGAAAACAATTGCTTCAAACACTTGACTACCACACGAGCATCGTTGGTGGGCAAAGCCTTAGCTTCCACCCACTTAGATAGGTAGTCAACAGCGACAAGGATGTACTTATTACCACGAGATTATGGGAACGGCCCCATAAAGTCAATGCCCCAAACGTCAAAGATCTCACACACTTGGATGATATTTTGTGGCATTTCATCGTTTTGTGAGGCTTTTCCTTGTCGTTGGCATGAGTCGCATGACTTCACAAGTGCATGTGCATCTCGGTAAATAGTAGGCCAAAAGAAACCGGCATCAAAAACCTTTTTAGCCGTGAGATTAGCACCGTGGTGACCACCCGTGGGTCCCTCGTGACAAGCTCTAAGGATATTAGAAGCTTCGGTACCAAAGACACAACGTTGAATGATTTGATCCGCACAAGTTCGAAACAAGTAAGGGTCGTTCCAAAAATAGAACTTGACGTCACGAAAGAATTTTCGTTTTTCTTGAGTCGTCATACCCTTGATGATGAAGTTTCCCGCATGGTTTTGCGATGTCCGCAAACCATGGGGTGGAAGAATCAAGCTTAGAATTCACTACACCTAGTGTCTCGAGCGGAAATGTTTCGGTGATTTCCTTGGGCTCGTAAACACTTTGGTGAGGATCTTCCAAACGAGAAAGATGATCGGCCACTAGATTCTCGGCTCCTTTTTTGTCAATGATTTTGTGATCAAATTCTTGAAGGAGGAGAATCCAACGAAGTAATCTTGGCTTTGCATCTTGTTTAGCCATAAGATACTTGATAGCCGAATGATTCTGATACACTATGCATTTAGTCAAGACGAGATAAGGTCAGAATTTCTCAAATGCATACACCACGGCAAGGAACTCCTTCTTCGTTGTAGTGTATTTTAGTTGAGCCTCGGTCATCGTCTTTCTAGCATAGTGAATAGGCAAGAAGTACTTATCATGACGTTGCCCCAATACGGCCCCAATAGCGTAGTCACTAGCATCACACATGAGCTCAAAGGGGAGGTTCCAATTGGGAGCAACAAGAATGGGAGCTTCGGTAAGTTTCCTCTTAAGTATTTCAAAGGCTCGTACACAATCTTCGTCAAAGACAAAACGTGCATATTTTTCAAGGAGATGTATAATAGGTCGATAGATCTTTGAAAAATCCTTGATGAATCGAAGATAAAAGACCGCGTTGCCTAGGAAACTCCTAACTCCCTTAATGGTTTTGGGATGAGGTAATTTGGCGATGACATCTACCTTAGCTTGATCTACCTTAATCCCCGCTTTCAAAACCTGGTGCCCTAAGACGATTCTACTTTTAACCATAAAATGACATTTTCCCAATTAAGCACAAGGTTGGTTTCCTCACAACGCTTCAACATTCTCTCAAGATTCGACAAACACGAAGCGAACGAACTACCAAACACGAAAAAGTCATCCATGAAGACTTCCATCGTCTTCTCGATCATATCATGAAAAATAGCCATCATGCACCTTTGAAAGGTTCCCGGTGCATTGCAAAGTCCGAATGGCATTCTACGATAAGCAAACGTTCCATATGGACACGTAAACGTAGTTTTTTCTTGATCACGAGGATCGATGGGGATTTGGAGTAACAGGAAAAACCATCTAAAAAGCAATAGAAATCGTTTCCCGCAAGACGCTCCAATATTTGGTCCATGAAGGGCAAGGGAAAATGGTCTTCTCGAGTGGCGTCATTCAACTTACGATAGTCAATGCACACTCTCCATCCGGTTACGAGTCTAGTTGGAATTAACTCGTTGGCATCATTTGGCACAACGGTCATTCCTCCCTTTTTAGGGACACAATGGATAGGACTCACCCAAGGGCTATCGGAAATAGGGTAAATCATTCCCGCGTCAAGGAGTTTTAGGACTTCCTTTTTTATGACATCGTGAATTTTGGGGTTTACCCTCCTTTAACATTGGATTGCGGGTTTGTAATCCTCCTCCATTAGGATTTTGTGGGTACAAAATTTGGGAACGATTCCCTTAATGTCCGATAACTTCCACGCAATTGCCCATTTGTGATCCTTTAGAACATCGACAAGTGCGGTTTTTCATCATTTGAAAGTTCTTTCGAAATAATAACCGGCAACTTGTCGTCCTCCTCCAAAAATACATATTCAAGGTGAGGAGGTAAATCTTTCAACTCGAGGATTGGTGGTTCCTCAATTGAAGATTTGGGCTCGATACTCATAACCTCCTCGGGTGGAGGAAATGGGAAATCGTTATGAAAATCCTTGATAATCGAGAAGTCCTCATCATTGTCGAGGTCTTCGTCACAAGTACGTGGAACATCGAATTCTTCCAACGTAAAACCACCTCCTTCAAATGGAGTGAAGGTTGGTGTCGAGTTATCAAGAATGGGATCAAGCATAGTGGGATTGCCACTATTTTCATCATCACCAAAACCAAGAACCTCTTGTGAAAATTCCTCGCAAACAACATCAATCATATCAACGAGGTTTATGGTAGAAACGGAATAAACATGAGAAAGTTGAGAATTTTGAGTTGCGTTTATAACAAGTTCCTCGTCGTTGAAACGTAAGGTGATCTTTCTAGCATGCACATCAATTAAAGCCATAGACGTATCTAAAAACGAACGACCTAAAATGAGAGGAACTTGAGGATCCGTGGGAATATCGACAATGATAAAGTCTACCGGATAATAGAAATTTCCCACTTTCACAAAAACGTCTTCCGCCAATCCACATGCGGGAATCGTGGAATGATCGGCCAACTCGATAGACATTAGTGAAGGAGTAAGATTAGGAAGATTGAGCGACTTGAAGATTGCAAGTGGCATCAAATTAATACTAGCACCAAGATCGGCCAAGGCATAGCATTCTTCCATATCCTGGATTGCACAAGGGATCAAGAATTTACCGGGATCACCGACTTTTTGAGGTATGCGGTTAAGATAAACCGATGAACAACTAGACAATTGTTGAAATTTCTCCTTGTTGTTCAACATACTCTTAAAGTTAGCGGCAAATCGAGGCATCATGACCAAAGCATCGGCAAAACTCACATTAAAATGAACGTCATGAAACATTTTCATTAAAAGCTCAAATTGATAATTATCGCGCTCTTGACGTTTCTCCTTTCTAAGTCTCGATGGATAGGGCAAAGGTGGTGTGTGTTGAGGCGTAGGCATAGCCTTTGGGATCTCGGGTTCCAAATGTGGTAATGGGTCAACCGTAGGTGTGGCATGAGCGGTACTTCGTGGGATTGGGACATGCTCCTTTTCGACCACCACTTCGGGTTCTTCCTCAATTGCATCCTCCGTAGGAGCAATTGGTTGAGGAGTCGGTTCCTTAAGTGTCTTACCACTTCGTGTGGTAATCACTTTCATCTCTCCCTTCGGGTTTGATATGGTGTTACTAGGTAGACTACCCGAAGTAGAGGCTTTGTTCCCCATGACTGCTTCCAAAATAGCATTTAGCTTAACATCTTGACTAGCGGCTTTTTGGTCTATCCTTTGTTCAAGCCTAGAATGACTTTGCTCAATTTTATTGTTTTGACCTCTAATTTGATTAGCAAAATCGTTTTTCAACTCATTTTTCATATTGGTATTTTCCTTATCTAAATTAGCTAACTCCTTTGCGTTTTTATCCGTTTCCCTAGCTTGACTAGCCAATTGCTCTTGAATGTTTTCCAAAATCTTATCATTTGCCGCAGCGTAATTCAAAAAGTCATTTGGAAGCTCTTTAGTGTAAGCATTTTGAAGACCTTGACTTGGATTTTGAAAATTACGGTTTTGGTTTTGATTTTACAATTGACTACTACCCCCTTGATTCCCATAGTTATTTCCTTTATAATTGTTCCTTTGATTTTTTCTTGATAACCAACTTGATTGTTTCGATGATTGTTAGCATTTTGATTTGGTGGAAAACCCGGTGGAGTCAATTGATTAGTGCGGGTAACTTGACCGTTTTGGTTATAAGTTCCTGCGGCCGCATTGGCACTCAAAGTGTTACCACCGTTGGTAATGCACACGGAGTAATCGTGAGCTCCACCACAATACATACAAGAAACCTTAACCTCTTTAGCCGTAGCGGGAGGTGGTTGTTCACCAACTTTAAACTCAATTAACAATCCCTTAGGCTTATCAAAAATCTTATTTTCCAAATTAGCCTCGATTTGGCAAGCATCAATGGTTTGTGACAATGAAGGCGAAGGTGAAGACGAAGTCTTACGAACACTCGACGTGCTACGAGGACTATAAATCCTAGACCTATTCTCAATGATTAACAATGCTTCCTCGACCGTTTTACACAAAAAATTACCACCCGCGGCGGCATTAAGATAATCCCTTTCATGATCATTTAAACCATTGTAAAACGTGTCAATTTGATGCAAGTCGGAAAAACCGTGATGAGGACATTCGTGCAACATTTCCTTAAACCTATTCCAAGCCGTTGAAAAACTCTCATTATACTCTTGTGAAAACTTTGAAATCTCGTTTTTCAAATGCGTAGTCTTAGAGGGAGGAAAAAATTGGTTCACGAACTTTGAAACGAGATCCTTCCACGTCAATATTGAATTGGGTTTCTCTTTCTCTAACCAAATTTTAGCAGGCCCCGCTAAGGAATACGGAAAAAGCATCTTAATCGAGTCATTAGAGACGTCCTTAAACTTGCAAGTGGCGGTAAGACGATTGAATTGGCGAATGTGGTTATGAGGGTTGTCCTTTTCGTCACCACGAAACTTGTTGTTTTGAATCATGGACAACAAACCCGTCTTAACCTCAAAATTCTCCCCAAGGATAGCGGGAATCACAACCGCTTCTCCATAACCCTCGGTGGGTGCTTGAAGCAACTCCATCATAGTACGATTAGCCATGGTGACTTCTTGTTCTACGATAGGTTCGTCAATAGGAGACTCCTCACTAGAAATATTAGGTGTGGTTTCCTTTCGGTTTCTTCATTTACGTGCACGTCTAGCTTGGTTACGAGTTTGCATAAACGTCACGTACAACGTGGGGATGAGCAAAGAAGATTCTTTTTGGTGTTTTTAATTTTTCCAATTTTTTGTGGTTTTTGATTGTTTTTACTTTTTTTGGATTTTGTGATTGTATTAGGTAGACAAAAATCTACAAATCTCCTCCTTAATCAAATCTCTTGATTAAAGAAGCCTCAAGGAATGAAAACGATCACGTGAAGTGAACGCCTTCGATGACTTAAGAACGTTGGTGGAACACCAAAACGTTCAAGAGGGTTTAATCAAATGAAACCAAGAAAATATATATGATACTTAGATAATACTTTGGTTGGCATACCCTCGATTAGCCCTTTTTATCTAAACACGCACAAGCAAGCGGGGAAATGAGGCAGCGCGAAGCACTTAAGAGCCTTTTTCCTTAGGGTATATTTTATAATACCCGCCTTATACCCACCTTATAGTTTGTGTTTTTCAAAATTAAGCTTCACGAAAGTATTTATCTATTTTGCCTTTTCTTTCTTGTTTGAGATTCGAATATAATGATTGAGTAATGACCTCCCAATCAAGGTTGTGTTTTCACACTTTTGGAGTACTTGTGAATTTATTGTTCTACGTATACAATATAGTAATAATATTCACACAAAAAATGAAAACCGATAATACGTATTAGTAGAGTGCTACGAATACAAATAGATATTATGGCTAATATAAAAACAACAATTGTTCAAATCAAAACACAACACGCCTCCCCGGAAGCGGCGCCAAAATGATTGTGGTATGAATACGTCTTTTAGGAAAAAGAGCATATAAAGCGGTAAGTATTAAGTGTTCGTTTAGGAAAACGAAAGCACTTATGACCCTTTGTGTGGGATCGTTCTCAAGGAGGCTTGGTGTGTGTGTTAAGAGATGATTAATTTGTGATTAGATTGATGAGAAAAGAGAAAGAAAAAGACGGATTACGCTAAAAATTACCCTATGACGTAAAAAACATAAAATCGTAAAATTCGACGAAAAATGAAAGTGTCCTAAATATTACCAAAAAATTACCTAAAATCAAGAAAAATGTAATTAAGACAAAAATGCAAAAAAAAAAATTCAAAACCTCTTTAATAATTTTATATTAATTTATAAAGTTAATTAAAAACCCTAAAATTAAATAAAATCAAAAATAAGTAAATTTGAAAACTTTAATGGATGTAAACCTTAAATTACTTAATTAAAACCTAAAAATGATTTTTCCAAAATTTTAAATACTTTTCTCTATTTTTTTAATTACTTTCTAAAATTAAAACTAAGAATAATAATAATAAATTAATAAATGACGTGAAAAATAAACTTTTTTATACTAAAAAGTCTTAAACTAAGTCTAGAATGCAGGAAAAATGAAAAACAGTAACAAACCTTAATAAATAAGCTGAAATCAGCTTATTTATAAGCTAATGGATTAAATAAGCAAAATGTAAAAACACTTTAAGTAATAGACAAAGCAAACGTTTACCAATCAAAGACCCTAGGGCAGATGGTAAACGCGTTTGTGTGTGAGAGGAGTGGCGCAGGTTCGAGTCCTGTCCACGTCCTTTTTAAAATCTTTTTTTTTTACTTTTCTTTTTGCAAAAACTTGATCCTGATGATTTACTAATGCCAAAAACACTAACCAAAGCTAAAAATGATCAAGAATCAATACAAAACTAAGCAAAAACGTGTCCAGATTTTATAAAAATGCTACAGTATAATTTTTCCCAAGAATTAGTTACGTCCGAGAACCAAGTCGTTCTCTGATGACACAGAAAACCAACTGATGAACTTGGTGACCTGGTTTAGCTTAGGAAAGCCATGCTTGATTGATTGTTTTGGCAAAATAAGGCACCCCACAAGTCAGTTGACTTGTGGGAGTCACAAATAACACAGAAACAACATATTCAAGCACAAAACACACAAGATCAAGCACAAATATGCACAAATACAGTTACTGGATGCACAAGTAAGGGACTGGGCACAAATTACTGATTCAGATGGCAATTTGGTGAGTTTTGGCTCACCAAATCTTGCTCAAAACCTAACCAAAACTCAACAAACCTCTACCAAATCCTAAGATATCAGTACTACTATCAATTTACCAGATTTGGTGGTCAAATTAACTAAGACAAAGCAGAAAAGTGGATTACTGATTTTATAGCTAGTTCTCACTAAAAATAAGCATACCAATCTTACCAAACCTAACCAAACTTAAAACAACCTTACTGATATAACCTTTTTATATCTAATTAAGTATGTTAGAGTGGTTTTCAAACCAAAAGTTTGTCAAACATTTACTTTAAAACCCAAATCCAAACACCATTTAATAACTGAAAACCAAAATTTAACAAATGACATGCATCCAAATCTTAACTAAACTGATAACAAACAATCTAAACATGTAAAGAAAACTGAATAAAGCATAAACAAGCAATCCTACTAACATATAACAAGTTACTCCCAAAAATCACATAAATCTCATAAAGCATACAATTTTCAATCCAAAAAGTAATATTAGTGGGTTCAAGCAGTAACCTACTGATGCCTTCACCAAATCAGCTTAAAGGGGCATGAAGGAGAGCTATTGAAACAGTGTAGAGAAGCTTTGTTGATGGAATCCAAAGTAGGACCCAAAGTTGTAAATGTCTTCAATACAAAATGAAATGAAATGGAGTTAGGGCTTGTTTTGTTCCTGCACAAACATCACAAGACCAAAGAACTAAACTTCAAGTTTAAATGAGCTTATTGCCAAGCAGCTTGTCAAGCTTATTAGCATAAGCTCACTCAAACAGTAATGGTAAGAACAAGTAAATGGGACCAAACAAACAAGAAAATTACCACCTCACAATCCTTTTTACCCAAGATCTATACCCACTGAATCTTGATATCTGTTTGATATCAGGGTTATATGGTCATATAAGAGCCTAAATAAGCAGCTTATATGGCTAATATTTCGTTTTTTAGTTTACTTGTCTTCTCAGCTCGATTCGAATTGATATAACGTTTTCTAGCAAAGACTTAATCGATTCGAATTGATTAACAGAAAGTAGTTACAAGAGTTTAACTAATCCTACACCTAAGAGCTAAACTAATTAACTATGTGTAAACTACACCTATCTAACCGCTTGAAGTGATGGCCATCGTCTTCTATCTATAGGCTCGAGAGGAGGTGGGATGACGTGTTCTATCCAATCAGTAACTGCCACGTGTAAAATACGAGAATAAACTTCGTCTTAATTCTTCATCACATTTGGGCGTTTCTTCGTCTTCAACTCTTGGTCTAATTGATTGGTATCATAATGAAGAGGAGATCAAGAGGAACGTCTTTGTAGTTATAAGTTTCACTTGAATCTTCTTGGATTGTCTTTGAAATTCGATTGCAGGTTTGAGGTGTAAAGATGAAACCGTCTCTCTCTCTTGAATGGAGAAGAAGACGTTTGTGTGTTTGTGAGAGTTTGACCGAAAGTTGGTCAATGACCAAGTAAATACAACTTCTCCCATTATTTTGCTAATTGGTCCTTTCTTTTTCATTCCTTTTCCAAAAGTGTATAAGACTTTTAAATAATCTCTTTTCCATCCTTTATCTTAATGAAAATTGCATGCTAAGCCCTCGACCTTTGTAATCTTGGCAAATAAAGTCCTCGAAAGCATCTTTCGTCTTTTTCTTCGTCTTTTGATCAAATAAGTCGTTGAAAGCTCGTGTTTGTCTCAAATGTACCTATATTACCTGAAAATACACAAACACAAAATATACACGTAATTCTGATAATTTACAGTTAAATATTATGTATTTGACTGTGTTTTGAGTGGTTTATGGATCATAATTGATGAGTGTTTTCACACTTATCAATGGCCTATAAATTTTCTTGCTTAACTGAAAAGGTATTTAAAACTTAAAACAGGTTTACAGAAACTTAAAGATTGCTTTTTGAAAACTCATTCAAAGAAAACTAAACATGAAAAGTAAATGGGGACTCATTCTTTCTCATCATTAAACTCAATACCATTTCATTCCTTTAATAAAACTGGATTTACAAGGTTTGTGAAAAAGGAGAAAAAACAAGAACAAGAGGAGACTCACATGTCGAGTTCTCTCTTTTTAGAGCTAGTAGAATGTCCTAGAATGCTGAAATAAACAAATACTAAAAATAAAACCCTAATGAGATGAAAATCCGAAAATGCCCTCTTGAAGTCTTGATGATGTGATGGTTCAATGACATGTGATGTTTCTTGGCTTGTTGTGGGATGACAGGTATACCAAGATGCTTTGGAACGTTGGATCCAAGAAAAGTCCATATAGCCGTAGATGAGCTTGTACTCATTTGTTTTCTTGTGTAGGGAGGGTCAGGGGTGTCACATGAGTGACAGTGAAAGGCTTTTGGTTTGTGGGTTTTGATTAGAAGGTTGTTAATTGCTAATCTGCACAATTAGGCATAAAAACCCTTTAGATTAAGGTGGATTGAAACTGGGGATTTTAGGGTTTATGTGGGAAGAACATGGGATTAGGGGGTGTTTTAATCTGTTTAGGAGTTATTAAGTTTTAAAAAATATGTTTGCCACCAATTTTAAACTTAATAAAACCGGTTTAAAAAAATATGGGTTAGTGGGAAATGACGTGGAGAGGGAGAGTGAGGTGGTGAGTGTTTATTGGTTGGAGGATGACGTGTCAGCTGCTAGTTGGTGGTGATGGCTTTGGTTGTCTGCCACAAATGGTCCTTATACTCCCTCAACTTTGTCACTTAAACTTTAAACAACCCAAACACTATAACCCTTTGTTATGAAAGTTTGGGTTTTTATAATTTTGCCCCAAAAACTTTACAAAGGTTTAACCAAGGACTTGTTTTGCCAATTAATGTAAGGTTTTTACTAGTTGAAAAAGTTCGTTTTCTCTGTATCTTCTCGAATTGATTTCCGGTTAATTGTGTGAGATTAGTTGTTCTTGGTGAAACAATATTTTTGGTTTTGGTAAAATAAATGTGCAAGACTTTAAAATAAATGACGGGAAATTAGAAATGAAACTAACTGAAAGATAATTGTGCAATAATTTAAAACTTTAAAAGTAAACTAATTAAATGACAAAAATTAAAGCTAGACGAAAAATTAATTCGACAAAGTAAGAAAAATGAAAACTTAAAATAATTCAAACTTAAAATAAAACTAAGACAAGAAATTAAAACAAGACCAACTCTATCGGAATCCTCCGATCGGAATATCGATCGGAATATTGTCACCATCAGAATGTTGTCACGACAAAACCATCGGAATAACAACTCTCAGATCGGAATACTCCATCGGAATCTTCTGTCGGAATACTAGATCGGAATACAAGAAAAACCCATCGGAATGTTTAAAACTGAAAGCATCAGAATAAAATTAAAAAGACAAACCATCGGAATAAGGCATCGTAATTCCATCGGAATGTAAGCTATCGGAATATGGCTATCCAAAGTTGGACAGCATTCCGTCGCAATACAAACCTAAACACCGTCGCAATCCAGATCGCAATGTGCGATCGGAATCATGATCGGAATAGGGGGATGAAAACATAAACCATCGCAAAGTAGAACCCTTGTTGGGTTATTGCGATGGACACAAGCAAACGATCGGAATGTGTAACTCCCCAATATTGCGATGGAAATGAATCTGGCAATAAGCACAAATTTAATAAGCTAAGACTAATAAGCATGTACCGAAACTAGATAAACGAGAATAAGGTG
This sequence comes from Glebionis coronaria, assembly GCA_025667525.1. Taxonomy (NCBI): domain Eukaryota; kingdom Viridiplantae; phylum Streptophyta; class Magnoliopsida; order Asterales; family Asteraceae; genus Glebionis; species Glebionis coronaria. The sequence goes on along the minus strand of JANFOE010001485.1, from coordinate 97,997 downwards.
AACACAATAAGCTAAAATTCAAAACCTTTCACGACACAAAATAAATAAACTTTATAAAAAGACTAAAACTTTTTAAGAAAACTTAAAACAACAAGCTAGACACAAATTAAGCCAATAAGCATGTCAAGCTCAAAGCTTGATTCGTAGGAAACTTAGATTAACCAAAAGACAAACCTTTTCATAAATCAAACATAAAACTTAAACAAAACGTGTAAAGAAATACGGATTAAGAACAAGTTAAAGCTAAGAAAAGTAGAATAAGAATAAGCTTAGAACGAGAATTCAACTATCAAAGGTAAAAGCTTGATTAAAAACAAGAAAGGAAGATAAAAGATTGGGATCCTAGTGAGAGAAACTGTCACTTCCACTCTCTAGAATCACCTACAAAGATGAAAGAAAAACTACTCTAAAACTAAAACTAACCAACCCTCCTAAATGAGTTAAGGAGGGTATTTATAGGAAAATGGGGAGGTGCATGTGTTGCCTCCTCTTTCTTTCTTTTTTCACGTCTTCTCGTCTTTTAAGTTCTTCGACTTTATCGACTTTGTCTCGGGATTAATTAAACTCGTCTTATAATTTCTTTATTTATTAGACTCGAGTTCTTCGGCTTTATTAAACTTCCGTCTTTAGACTTGTTCTTCGATAAATCTTCAGAATAGGTCTTGGACTTCCGTTCTTTTTGCACTCTTGATCTCTTGACTTCGTCTTTTGTCGTTTTCTTCGATAAAAGCCCGTGAAAGCCGTGTTTTCTTCCCTTTTTGCATTTTGATCCTAAAATCACAACAAAAACAAAAACCACGCATAATTCCGACATTTATGACATAAAATACACGTTTTGGCCTGGTTATTATTGTAATTAAGTGGTAAAAGGATGGGTGTTTTCACACCTATCAAATCCCCTACACTTGACCATTGCAATGTCCTCATGCAATGCATTAGTTACAAAGCACGTTTACATTCTCCATCATAATCAATCCATATTGGCCTTTATTAAAGAGATAGAAAATTACGAAACAAGTAAAGAAATCAAAAACATACCTTCAAGTTTTGAAAATGTCATGAATGATCATCATCCTCAAGTTTTCACTTTCTCCAAACCAAGCTTAAAGACGAGATCATTGTTATTATAAATTAGCAAACTAACACGAACTCATGTGGGCCAATTATTTACTTAGACTCCCTTTTTCCTAGGTGTATCTCTTATATTTTATTGTTGTCTTGAATGATCACGAGGATGCATTGTTGACTTATTTCGATAGTTATTTAGTCCGAAAATAAAGTGAACGATTTAATCAATAGTTAGCTAAAGGACAAAAGCTTTTAAAACTGCTTCTCGGGACCTCATAAAGTTCATATCTTGGCATAACTCGCTTCGCGATTTGAGACCTTTCTCGGACCGATATTTGGCAGCGACTTCATACTTCAAACCTTGAGAGACGTTCATGAAATTATGGTCTTCTCTTCATAATGGAATTTCTTCACTTGAAGTTTTGAGAGATTCATACTTGGACCACGACTTCTTCATTTTTCTCCAATCTTTATTTTGGAATTTGATATACAACGATCCGCCTCCTTTTAGGACTTGGATCTATTTATCCTCATACCTTGTTAGGGCCTTTTTGGATAGACTTCTCTATGATCTTTAGGGGAGTATTTGTTTTTCGTTGTGTGTCTCGATCCTTCAAATTGATTTTCGATAAATGATTCTTCACATCACCTTTGGATCTTTAGCAACAAAATGTAGCCCTCATGCCTTGTTAGGGCCTTTTCAGACTTGCCAATCTTCGCATCCCGCTTCAATAAGTTATGCCTTGGCTATGAACTCTAATCCGTACCGAGCAACTTTTAAACGATCTTGGGCTAGAAGCTACGTAACCTTTTAAATCGTACAACCTTATTTATTGCAGATAAATTTATTAACAAGCGATGGGAGAATAGGCTTATAATTAACTCACATAAATTCACGAAAGAATACCAAACTTATAATTGACTCTATCATCTCTCGTTCTCCACAGTTTAAAATCTCAAGGAATGAGACTCGTGGATGCTTAGCCTATTAAATCAAAGTTTTGGGTTTTCGAGTCGCCTATAGGATCTTGCAAATTCTCAGACTCTTTCAAGTTTAGAAATCGCATTTTAAAGTTCCCTTGATAAACAACTCTCTAGGATCAATTATAGGAACTTGCGAAAAGTTCTTGTTTTTAACCCGTGAGAGTTAAGACTTTCGCGTTTTATAGCTCCCTATATAAAAGCCTAGCAAAACTTGACTTAAACACGTTAAGGATACTAGCTAGAGTAAACTTAGATAAGTAAACTCGGGTTGAGTCAAAATGTTCACGACTAAGAAAAATTTAAAACCACTTTATTTAAGCAAGGAAAGAAAATAACCATAATAAAGGAAAGTACAACTATACAACTAGGCCAAAATAGATTAAAAATTTTGAAAAATGTCGAAAAATCAAATTTTCCGGTTAAAATGAGGGCAAATTCATGGAAAAGACCACTTACTTCGATAGAAGTCCCCCCTACACTTGAGATAAACATTGTCCTCAATGTTTAAGCATGTGGGAGTAAACTCCCCTACACTTAGGACATTGTGCACTTTATTTAAATCTTGCTAAGGGAAGGACAACTAAAGTGATTTCAATGTGAACATATAAAATATGAAATATTGAATCACAAGAGTTTAGGATAGAACCGGGAAGATGGGAACACGGAGTCACGGTTCGTCAAAAGTCATCAAGAGTGTGTCTTTGAAGCTCTAATCCCTGCACATGATAAGAAAGAAAGCAAGAAACACCACAGGGCTCCCCCCTACACTTATGGTAAAGATAGATAGATAATTGGGTTGCCTCCCAAAAAGCGCTTGTTTTTGTTAACCGAGTCACGAGCCTGACTCGTCCCCGAATTAAATGGTCCATGGGGAAGCCTCGAGGGTGATACCGGGATCAAAGACCTTGTCCTCGTTCCCGGTTGACATCAACAAAGGAGAGGCGGGGGGATAAGTCTTGAATGGGAGAAAGTCCCTTTCGACATACGAAAAGTATGTGAAATCAAGATCCACGGGAGGTGGGTTGGGTATAGTAAGCACATTGTCCTCCCCCAAAGACAATAGATGCTAAGCAAGCGGCAAAGCCGTAATCGTATCAATCATCGCATAATCAATGTCACCTCCCGGGTCAAAGCACTCATCCTCCGTGATAGTGGCTAAAGGGGAGGATGAAAGGTGCTCGGGAGGGGGACTTGGGTCAATACTTTCCTGCAGCAAATTATCAAAAATAATGTCCCCCTCCGTGTCAGAATCATCAATACCTGGAGGGATGGATTGGATATCTATTTCTTCCAGCAATGGGTCATTATCTTCAACGGAAGGAATAGATAGAGGTAAAGACTTGGAAAGAGGAGGAGAAGTCAATGCTTCGATTTGAGCAATAAGAAGGTGCACTTTCCGTAATCTATCGCGAAGAAGCACGTCTTCCACCTCATCCACAAGATCATGTTCATCGGTGAACTTCTCGTAAACCGGAGAGAATAAATCGTCATCACCCGCATCTCCTGGTGGAGATTGAGAAATTTCAAAAGTGAAATTCTCATAGCTTGGAGAAAAATCGTCATCACTAGGATCGACCTCTTCCGTAAGAGCAACGTCGTCCTCAGGCTCCATAGCAGGTAAGTCACAAACCTCATCATCCAATACTTTGTCGAGACCAACATCACTAAGCTCATTCAACGAATCTGGATCCTTAGATGCAGTAGGAACATCGACAGTAGGAGCAGCAACTTCAAAAGATTGGTTGAAAGTGTAGACATAATCGTCGTCATCATCATCATAATAGATGGGACGAGTCCAGTTAGGAGTGACGTAGTCGGCTAACTCTTCCTTGATAACCTCCACATCTTTAAGAAGCTCATGCAGCAACTTTTGTTGTTCATCGCCCCGAGTATGTTCAATTTCACCAATTCTATCCCACGCTGTAATTAAACATTTTGGTGTAGAAAAGAAGGGAAAACGACTAAATTGGCTCAAAAAGGTGTCGGTGGTTTTCAAGGTTTCGTTCACATCAAGCAACGGTTGCCTTTCCTGATGCAAGTCAGCTCGGAGTTGAGCTAGACTTTCTAGAATGCCATTCAAAGAAGTGAGTTGTTGATCAAGACTAGTTTGCTGAGAGGATTGATGATTGAGGGTGTGATGTGGGGGCTCACGGTTATAGACACTAGGATGATAACACGGTACTTTCTCAAAGATTTGCGACGGATCACAAAAAGAAGCATCGTGAGGGCCCCCACAAATATAGCACCATGGGTATGGAGAGAAACTGGGTGCCTCTTATGGATAGCTATTATCATTTTCATAATTGTACCTCGGTTCTTTCCCGTGTCTATACGGGTATTGAACCGGGCACGAAACATGCCAATGAGAATCGCTTCCACAATAGATGCACGGGGGAACAGAAGGAGGTGGGTTCAAAAAGGACGAATTAATCGAGTTGCACAAAGGACAAAATCCGAATAGGAATTGCGTATTGTCGATATCGTTCCCGCACCGCTCACATGTACACCTTTGACAAGAGTTGTTCCCAGATAATTGTTTCCCACACCGGACGCAATGCACATAAAAATCCATAAAGAAAGATAGATAAGCAAGAAGAATATTTTTGGTGCAAAACTTAGAAAAAGAAATGCTTTTTATGATTTTTCAAATGTTTTTGGATTTTTGAAAATTTTTGATACGAAAAATAACGTTCACAAGTGAAAGGGTCCCAAAAGCCAACGCGTTTCTCACAAAAAACCTTTAATCCTCACGAAAAGAGCCGGCAGCGGCCATTTGAAATTATGGATTTTTCTAGTTGCAAAAGTTCGTTTTCTCGGTATCTTCTCGAACTGATTTCCGGTTAATTGTGTGAGATTAGTTGTTCTTGGTGAAACAATATTTTTGGTTTTGGTAAAATAAATGTGCAAGACTTTAAAATAAATGACGGGAAATTAGAAATGAAACTAACTAAAAGATAATTGTGCAATAATTTAAAACTTTAAAAGTAAACTAATTAAATGACAAAAATTAAAGCTAGACGAAAAATTAATTCGACAAAGTAAGAAAAATGAAAACTTAAAATAATTCAAACTTAAAATAAAACTAAGACAAGAAATTAAAACAAGACCAACTCTAACGGAATCCTCCGATCGGAATATCGATCGGAATATTGTCACCATCGGAATGTTGTCACGACAAAACCATCAGAATAACAACTCTCAGATCGGAAGACTCCATCGGAATCTTCTGTCGGAATACTAGATCGGAATACAAGAAAAACCCATCGGAATGTTTAAAACTGAAAGCATCGGAATAAAATTAAAAAGACAAACCATCGGAATAAGGCATCGTAATCCCATCGGAATGTAAGCTATCGGAATATGGCTATCCAAAATTGAACAGCATTCCGTCGCAATACAAACCTAAACACCGTCGCAATCTAGATCGCAATGTGCGATCGGAATCATGATCGGAATAGGGGGATGAAAACATAAACCATCGCAAAGTAGAACCCTTGTTGGGTTATTGCGATGGACACAAGCAAACGATCGGAATGTGTAACTCCCCAATATTGCGATGGAAATGAATCTGGCAATAAGCACAAATTTAATAAGCTAAGACTAATAAGCATGTACCGAAACTAGATAAACGAGAATAAGGTGAACACAATAAGCTAAAATTCAAAACCTTTCACGACACAAAATAAATAAACTTTATAAAAAGACTAAAACTTTTTAAGAAAACTTAAAACAACAAGCTAGACACAAATTAAGCCAATAAGCATGTCAAGGTCAAAGCTTGATTCGTAGGAAACTTAGATTAACCAAAAGACAAACCTTTTCATAAATCAAACATAAAACTTAAACAAAACGTGTAAAGAAATACGGATTAAGAACAAGTTAAAGCTAAGAAATTTAGAATAAGAATAAGCTTAGAACGAGAATTCAACTATCAAAGGTAAAAGCTTGATTAAAAACAAGAAAGGAATATAAAAGATTGGGATCCTAGTGAGAGAAACTATCACTTCCTCTCTCTAGAATCACCTACAAAGATGAAAGAAAAACTACTCTAAAACTAAAACTAACCAACCCTCCTAAATGAGTTAAGGAGGGTATTTATAGGAAAATGGGGAGGTGCATGTGTTGCCTCATCTTTCTTTCTTTCTTCACGTCTTCTCGTCTTTTAAGTTCTTCGACTTTATCGACTTTGTCTCGGGATTAATTAAACTCGTCTTATAATTTCTATATTTATTAGACTCGAGTTCTTCGGCTTTATTAAACTTCCGTCTTTAGACTTGTTCTTCGATAAATCTTCAGAATAGGTCTTGGACTTCCGTTCTTTTTGCACTCTTGATCTCTTGACTTCGTCTTTTGTCGTTTTCTTCGATAAAAGCCCGTGAAAGCCGTGTTTTCTTCCCTTTTTGCATTTTGATCCTAAAATCACAACAAAAACAAAAACCACGCATAATTCCGACATTTATGACATAAAATACACGTTTTGGCCTGGTTATTATTGTAATTAAGTGGTAAAAGGATGGGTGTTTTCACACCTATCACCAATTCATGATAATTGAAGGACCAAACTTGACATATATTCAATCTTGAAAGTCTTCATGGCATGTTTGAATTTGAGGAGGACTAATATTGACAATTTAGCTTTGTTGAGGGACTAAATTTGCCAATTCTTCAAAGTAGAGGGTCCTTTTTGTAATTTTGACTAACTTTAAGGACCAATCTTGTAATTATGAATATACAAGGGTTTTAAAGTGTCAGTTCTTCAATATTAGAGGACCCTTCTTGCATAATCTTCATATCTTCAAAGGTTTTCTTGGAAAATCTTCATTAGGGCTTGGTTCATTGTGCGGCTTCATTTCCCGTGTTCGTTTTTGCTTGTTCTTTGTGATCTTTTGTCATTTTCTCAATATCCGTACCTAAAATACACAAGTAACAAACACAAGCATATATTTGGCCATTTTTCATGATATTTTATGCATTTAAAGCGCGTTTTGGACGATGAGACTATGTATAAAGGCAGTCTCATCACTCCCCCATACTAAACCATTGTCGTGCCCTCACGCAATGCTAGAATAAAGTATCGTAGCATCTCCAAAATTCATTTTTATTCACTTTTATTGAATGATAAACTAGCTAAACTACTACTATTACTTCTACTTGCGTTTTAGACATAGTGTATGATTTTCATCGCAAAATGGGACGTTTAGGTTCATAAAACAAGAACACGTGAATGCTTCGTTAGAAATAATTTCATCGTCCTCGATTTTCACCCCAATTCCATGCCAAGCGTGCAACGAGATCATTGTCATTATAAGTTAGTAATGATAACACTACTCATATGCCCTAATCACGTACTTATCCTCCCATTTTCCTAAGTTGTATCTCTTATTTTTTATTTTGTCTTGAATGTTTCACGAGGATACATTGTTTGACTTATGCGATAATAGAGATTTAGGTCTAAAAATAGAGTCCTAACGGTGTAACCAAGACCATCGAATTAATAACCCCTCCTAATAGACAAAGATGTCAAAAAAATTAAGTCAACAAGAAGGATCGATAAACACGGTTTTATAACGGTTTTGAACATGAGACTTATTACCAAGACTTTGATACGCCCCCTAACGGAAGGGCCTTATTATCATAGGTTTACCTCCATCTTTTATTCAACTTCTCCATGAAGCTTTTATTATGACTTCGGTCTTGCCTTGCCTTTTATTATCCTCCTCATCGGTGGTTTTATTATGGCCAAAGACGTATATCCTCACGCTAAAGCGAATTTTGGATCTTTAAAGCTTCAAAGATTAAGGCTTGATTCACTTTCAATTTTGCATAGATTTTTCGGCCTTGTGGGCTTCAAATTGTTTTCTTGATTTAGGTGAGCATTGAAATCTTATTATTGGGTGAAGCTTTCGATTATTCAGGTTGCCAATACTTCAAAACCGTGACGCTGGCGATACCTTAATGTTTTCCCAATTTAAGTACATGGAAGCTACTAGAAAAGACTAGAAACCAACAATCAAGACTAAACCGCTAAGTCAATACTTATTAAGAAAAAAATATTTACAAGTGAAGGGAGAATAAGCAAACAACGAGAACACATGAGTTTTTGAAAGAATACGAGTACTCTACGTTTAGCATAGTAACTTATAATTAACTCTATCATTTCTCGTCCTCATTTAAGAAACTTAGCCTAATATAAAGTAAAGGAATCGAAGCTAAGTGCTCAACACGCACGGTGGAGTCAAAAATTACTCTTATTCTCGCCATCGGAAAATCTACATTCGTGTCTTCAAACACTTATAAAACATGAGAAAATTTTTAAAATTTGGCCATTTTTAGCCTTATTTTGCAACAAAACGATAAACAAAAAGATAAACTTTGGAAAGCGTGGTGGTTTGGCAAGGCAATTATCTATTCACCCCCCATACTAAAGTTAAACATTATCCTCAATGTTTCGAGTCTAAGGGTTAGAAACCCCCATACTAGAGACGTAGTCGAATGCTTAATCTAGCATGGAAAGGGTGTAACCGTTAAATTTAAAGTCGTTTATGAAGTGTGCTATAAACCTAAGGTTAGAACATCAAAGGATATATCATGGATATTGAGAAGCCAAGTTTATTGTCATCGGACTTTTTAGCACGCAGTAGAGAATCTTTAAAAACAGAATGGCTAAGGCTTTTTACTGACAAGCCCTCCGGTTTTTTGAACTACAACTTTAAGCTCAGCTACCACAACCTAGAGTTAATACACTGTTAGGTCAATTTAGCAATAGTTTTCTTAGGATAATGTAAATGAAGAACATCCAATTTCTAATTTCTTTCATTAAGGCCAACAACATATCATAACTATTTAAGGGGCTACCAACGTATTTATCACGTTTCTTTATAATAAATAACACCAAACACGTGCTGAGTAAACACGTTATTAGTTTTCTTCTTCTTTTACTTTAAAAAATACTAAGAAAAGCATACTAGCAAACAAAATTTTTGAGAAACATTTCAATCATCGTTGGGTGTTTTAGGGTCCTTCTGTTCAGTTTTTTAGTTGTTCGATTTATTCGGTTAATTTTTTTTCTAAGTCAACCCAAAAAACAAACCGAACCAAACTATATTTTAATCGAATTGAACCGAAAACCGAATTTGAACTTGGTTCGGTTCTTGGATTGACCCGAATAACTCAAATTATCCAAATTATCTGATTTTTCTAAAAACAATATTTAATTACATAAATATTTAGCAAAAAAATTATTTCAAGTATAAAAATTGTATTTTTATATTAAGATTAAATTTTAATTATTATTGTACGTATATAAATATATATATAAATATATATTTGTATAAATTTGGTTTTTGATTCTGTTTTCGGATTGATTGCAAACACATATCCAACCCGAAAACCAAATTTGTAGTTCGGTTCGGTCCAACAACCCAAATTATATTTTCGGTTCGTTTTTAATTTTGTTTCGATTCGATTTACGATTTTTGTGGGTCAAACCTAAAAAATGGACACCCCCTAACGCCAACGATTTTATAATAAAAACAACTATATGTACAACTGCCAACCAATATGATAGATTTGCAGACGTTGTTTTAAAAGTATATATACAAACACACGCCCGTTTATTTGTGTAAGTCGAACGTTTAACATGGTACAATATAAATCCGTTGGGTGAACTAAGCCCCTAAAAATATCAAACGTTAGTTTCCTAATAACCAAAATAGATCCCAATACCAACGGATATAACTAATACACAAGCATACTCTTAAATATTTACGAAACGAACCTGCCCATTGGGCGGGTTACGCCGCTAGTATATATATATATATAGGGGAGAGTTAAAATAAAAAGACTTTTTTTTGTGAGAAGGATAAGAAGGATTTTCAGCCATTGATTTAAAATCAATGGATGAGATCAATCCATATTTCTAACTAACTAACTAACTAACTAACCATATAAACATGATTTTAAAAAAGTTCTGAAAAATTCTGAAAAATTCCGTAATATCGGATATGTTGGTGCATAAAAAAGTTGTGAAGAAAGTTTTATTAATTTTGAGTTTTTTGCGTTTTTTTAATGCACAAAAAACGAAATTTGATGCACAAAAAGATGAAATTTCGTGTACAATTTTTTTTCATGCACAAAATTTTCAAGTTGTATTAGTTTGATGCGGCATCAAATTTTAAAGCAAAAGTCAAAAGAAGTTGGGTATAAAAATGAATTCTTGATGCATAAAAAACGTAAAAAGCCTAAAAATTATCGTCTTTGTGCATCAAAATTTCGTTTTTTTGCATTAAAAAAACGTAAAAATCTTTGAATTAAAAAAACTTTTTTCACAAAAGTTTTTTGCACCAAGATACCCGATCTACTCGAATTTTTTCAGAATTTTTGAAAAACTTTTTAAAAATCATATTTAAATGTTTAGTTAGTTAGTTGGTTAGTTAGTTAGGATTATGGTTTAATCTCATCCATTGATTTTAAAATCAATGGCTGAAAATCCTTCTTATCCTTCTCACCAAAAAAAGTCTTTTTATTTGATCTCTCCCCTATATATATATATATATATATATATATATATATATATATATATATATATATATATATATATATATATATATATATATATATATATATATATATATATATATATATATATATATATATATATATATATATATACATTATATATATATATATATATATATATATATATATATATATATATATATATATATATATATATATATATATATATATATATATATATATATATATATATATATATAAATATATATATATCTTTATGGTGGGTCCACTAGATGTGGATCTTGCAGCCTGTCAGGATCGGTGAACGACTTCTGTAATCACAAGTCTATTCACAGAGAGACTCTATACAAATCACACAGTATAAGTGCGGAATACAAATACTATGAAAAAGAACAGAATAACTATAACGACTTGATCCTTTTCAAAGGATTTCTAATATTAATAAGAACTAGAATTATATTTGATGAAGGTGTGTCTAACCCTTCTACCTAAGGTTCCTTTTATACTACAAGGAAACCCTAATACATCATTAACCAAAACGTGTAAAACGGATATGCATATCCTTTCCTAACATATCTCATGCATATCCTAACAGAATAATAACTAAATAATAAAGTTTGACTTTCTATAAGACCAGGAGCACGACTTTCTCCTACTACTACTATGGCCAGGAGGAACTACATACCTCCTAGTCTACCTATTACAAAGAACTATTCCAATGGTCCTAACACTTTATATTATATATAGGTATAACTATGACTTGATACCACACCTCTAATCCATGTCATATGTGACATGGCACTTCTAAACCAATAGAATTTGTTTGTTAGCTAAAAAATCTCAACAACCTACTAAAATTAGTCTACGAAAACGCAATTTCCAAAAAGCGGGCCGCAATTCTCCAAAAACTGCGTTTTGATACCGCTCCTATATATAATGGGTGAAACCATTTTTTCTCCATTTTTTCTTTATTTTCCTAAAAACCCACCTACGGGAAAACACACACACACACATATCCACAGTCAGTAAAAACACACACAAAAACGATCTCCATTCCATGATCAAGGATCGCACATCCATGAAACCCTTTCAATCATTAAATCAAATAACTGATCTTTCATGAAAGAAGTTCGTATGTCATCAATGTTTTATAAACATAAAGCACTGATTTGACATCCATTTTTTGGATTCCACATCCATGATAACCCTTTTAAACATTGAATCAAATAACTGATCCATCATCAAAGAAGTCGTTATATCATCAATTGATCATCGTGTCCAGTGTTTTATCATCTTTTTATTGTACCCAGTTGAACAACAGTTTATTGGGAAGCTGGAGATAATTGGGGCGGAAAAGATGACAAAATGTAAGTTCTAATTAAATTCGGGATCTATTTAATCTTGTGATGAATACAATAGATCTGAGTTATTTGTGTTTAGGGTCTATACATTGAGTTGATTATTTTATATGTTAATTGAAATTACACAACATGTGTATGATATAATGTCTAAATGTGTTTTATTATCATGAAAGTATGTTGGTACATATGCTTCGTAAGTCTGTTCAATTTAACATTTATAGTTTGAAGAAATTAATATACGTGACACAACATTTTAATCCTTTGTACCTATATTAATTGTTCTCTGATCTGATTTTCAGGTTCTTTGGGTTGCACGTGGTTGGTAGCCTGTTTCATTGATTGATCTGATCACTGGTGCAAATGTGAAAAAGCATATAAGACGGCAACTTTATGTATCCATCCTGATAAAATGCAACAAAAAGGAGCACTCCTTAACAAAAATATGTTGCTGAGAAGGTCTTTTGATATACTCAAGGTACTTAATTTCCTGCTTATGATTATTTAGCAATGAGTTTAATATATTTTTAGAAAATGTATGCATTGAATATTTAAAAAAATGAGCATGTAGATTGTGTTGGATCCAAACAAGTTAATGTTGACAATTGTAACTATGCATCAAAATGGGCTTAGGAAAAGCAAAAAAGGGAATTTGAATGGAAACAAGTTCTAAATATGGCTCTAGATGGGTCACATCAGATTTCTTATCAAAATTTAGAGGATAGCGATCTCTTTCATGTAAAAGGATAACTATGTGATGTAAAAAACAAAAAAAAGGAGTTTGATCGGATTTTTCTGGCAATATAACTATGTGAGGAAGCATGGGTTGGATTGGAAAAACCCTCCTGTGAGCTTTTTTTAGATGTTCAGATAGACCTGTATCTATTTAGATATGACACTTGTTATAGGCCCGAATGTAAACGATTGACATCTCTGTTGTACCTAAATTGTTTGTTTTAGAATGATGTCCATTCGTTTTTCTTCTTAAATTAACTTCTATTGATTCTGATTTGTGATTTTGATGTTTTGCATAACACTTCTTCAATCTGTGTCTGTCTTACAATAGATTTTTTTTGCACATGATGCAAACTGTTGTAATCCCATGGGCTATATTTTTAATTTATTGTTATATATAATGATTAGTTCAAAAGAACTACTCCTCCTGGAGGTTATCCGCCCACTAGTTATCCTCCACAATGCGGTTATCCTCAACATGGTTACCGTTCTGTTGGCTACTCGCCGTTGTTCCAACATACTAAAATATGTGTAGTAGATGCATCATAAATAAGCTTTCGCAAATTTTTGAAAAACTTTGTTATATCAGGAGGCTGTATAGAAAAATGTCAACTAAAACCAGAGTTAGGAGAGTTCTGATTTAGAGAATCTTTTTACCTACAATAGCTCGGTAATGTTGTATTTAGCATTTGATAGTGATATGTAAGTCTATAGTCTATAATAATTAGTTAGCCTTTTCAAGGTATTAGGTATATTATTAATTACTCATCTTCATGCTCATCATACCGCAAATGAACAAAGTAATATTAGTGTGTGTACCATGAGTTAATAGTTGATAGGAGTATAAAAAGTTGCATTTATGCTGTTGAGGCCTGACAATATGCACCCATAATCATTTTAACAGGTGAGTTTGGTCTCCTTTCCTAATCATAGAGTTTCTTTATTCATATTATCTTCCCAAAACCGTGTGATTATCTTGAAATCCTAATTCTGTGCTTTTTGCGGTGCAGGGTAGGGAAAATGATAGGACCATTAAGACTTGAGGTTGGAATGAGGAATGCTCTTCTTAGCGCAGGTACATGTTTTTGGTTCTATCTCAACCCACATAAACATTAATTTTTATAATTATTTTGTACCTTTTAAACATTTTTTTTGGATCCAGATCCCTAAATTGCCTGAATAGTTGTGGGAAGCTCCAAATCTTTATCCTACTCTGCCCAAATATGACATGTTAGGGAAAGATGCTGATGTTAGCATGATCGGTCAATTTGGTGTTTGTATCTATATGCTTACTTGCTTGCTGATAAGGTAGTTGTTACCACCAAGCACAACGATGGTGAACACTATGTTTGGGAGCCTCAAACCAGAGGTTTTTTCATTTTCACTAATGACACTTCTGGCGATGTCCCTTGACAAAGGTACTAAGATGACTCTTTAGTATATCTTAATCAAGTTATGAGTCAATTCCAACACTACCCCAAGAAACCCAAAATATACATTGATTGGGGGTGGAAAGAAGGTGAAGAAGACCCTTCAAATACTGAAATGCCCAACAGATGTTTGCAAGTGCAAAGAGAAAGCCAAAATGTCATTTTCTACAAACATTAACTAAGAACTTTACGCAACCTGTCTTAGATTCAAAAGATGTGCAAAAAACCAATTCCCCTTTCTTCAAAGCATATCAGTCAGCATCTCTGTTAACTCTATCAAATTAGAACCGTCATCAAAAGAGTTCACCTGATTATGCCCACAATCACTACCTAGATTAAGGGGTATTTGGGTATGGCTGATGCAGTAGTTAAGCTGTTGTAGCAACAATTTAAGGGGGGTTTGAGTCAATCTGCACAATCCACATGTTTTTGGTGTTTTACAAACAAAGTCATTGCTCTTTGAATTCACCTATAAAGATTAACCTTAGGTGGGAAAATAGTTAGTCAGGCCAACACAACCCAAACAGCACCACATTATTACCTATTTTACGTGACACCAAACTTGCCCATTCTATCACCTCTACTTTGTTGCATAAGGATTCAAACTACTGTAAATATGTGTAAGTTGTTGGTCACGGGTAAAGCCTTTTGGGAACTGCGATTTTATGACTATAGCGTTGAATGTCAAGAAACACATTTATAGTCTCTCGGTTATTATCATGAATAAGTAATTGACGCATGATATTTTAATATCTCATAGATATACTGATTTATGTTATCGCCTATGTTGTAACTCTTTTCAATTTATCATTTATAGTTTGAAGAAATTAATACACGTGACATAACATTATAATCCTTTTGTACGACTACTCATTGTTCTCTGATCAGATTGTCAGGTTCTTTGGGTTGCGCGTGGTTGGCAGCATGTTTCATTGATTGATCTGTTCAATGGTGCCAAACTAAAAATTCATATAGGACGACAACTTTATCTATCCATTCTGATAAAGTGCAACAAAAAGGAGCCACTCCTTAACAAAAATATGTTGCTAAGAAGGTTTTTTGATATACTTAAGGTACTTAATTCATCAGCTAATCCAAATAATAAGCTAATCTAAACAGTACTTAGATATCCTGAAAACTCAGCAAATGTAGAAATTACTGAAGTTTTTGCCATGAATGACATTGGGTAGCATTGAGGCTGGTAATATAGGTACAACTAACCACTGATCATGATAAATTGTGACAATCTAACATTTTCAGGTAGTGAAATATTTTCTCGTATAATATTTTGAAACTTATTTTTGTGTTGGTTGACGAACTCACAATTTACGGATTTAAATTTGGGCTTACGTGCATAATTTGGCGTCTTTTACGACTAAACCGGAAACCTTAGGATTACGTATTTACGTTTTTGAACACCGTTTTTGATGAGACAATTTTTATTGGATTCGTTTTGTGACGGTGATTCATAATTTATAAAAACGTTTTTCGTAAAACAACCCGAGGGCACGTAAATCGAGAAAACTAGAATCGAGAAATTCCCGTAAACTAGTGAGATGGGACAAAACACTTTGTCCCACCCCACTAGCATGATATGGATGGCAACATTGACACCACCACATATAGGTGGCATCAAGTTAGTTAACATGTACAAGTGTAAGCTTGTGCTTACACATCAAGCTAACCATTACCACTAACTAGTCAAAACTAGTTACTTGTTTCATTCTTACCATTTCCTACATGCAAACCACTCTAAAAATCCTCTCAACTCCTCCCTCCTTGCCGTCCCAAATAAAGCAACAAACACCATCATTGATCTTTTCTAGCCATAAACCACATGTTTACTAGTCCTATTAAGGTGTTCTCTTGAAACCTTGATCATTTGGTGGCCATATTAACATCTTTGGAGGTGATTTGCTTGTGTCCTAGGGCTGATTTTCCAACCTATGTTCTTGATATTTGATGGTCTTGGAGATACTTGTTGTGTTCATCAAGTTCTTGCCTTCCTAAAACAAGAAATCCACTTGGATTGGTAAAGAAGATCATCCTCTATATTTTTCTCTTATTATTTTGTAAAGAACAAATGTATTTTCTTTCATTTTGTATATGTATATGATGTATATATGATGATAAAAATGTTGTGTGGGGATCAAGTGTTGATAAACATGCTTAAAAATGATGATAACATAAGAAATGAAGCTAAAATCTTGACTATTTAGTTGGCTGTATAAAAACAGTAGATAACTAAACGATGAACTGATAAAATTGCATGGTTTGATCTATTTACAGTAAGTAGATGATGTTATACACATGTGAGAGTTGGCCATGCAATAGAATCAAAATAATAAGTGAGATATGATCAAAACAAGTTAGGTGGTGTAATCTGAATAAGCAGTTTTGTAGGGACTGTTAAGGCAACTTCGACTCAAAATGGGCAGTAGCTATAACTAAGTTATATGTAGCACATATTATGAAGAATTGTTCATCCAAAAATGAGCTTCTAAGTCATTGTAGAACTCTAGATATGGTAAAAATGGTGAATATGAAGTTAAAAATCAGATTTTGGAAATAATGTTTATTATTATTATATAAGCACTCACATTATAATTTATAAAATGTAAAATATAAACCCACTAACTTATAGAACTTATTTATATAAATGTATAAAAGGTTAATCAAATGGGTAAATTAGATAAATGGTGATAAAAATAATATTTATAAGTAATAAAAACTATAAACTTGATTTTTACGACTTTTTCGGCTATCGCCGTAAAATTAACGTTTTTCATCAAATAAAACTTAGACGACCAAACCCGTCTAATGTAAAGTTTATAAAAGTTGTATACTGATGTATAAGTAACTAATACAAGTAAAAACCGATAAAACCCGAACTATAAGAATTACGGACATTTACGAGCTAACTAAACCTATTGGACTAATAATTAGACTTAAAAAGATAAAAACTTGTAAAAAGAATTATTTGGGCTTAACCCATTTGGGCCCAACATGAAAAGTATATATACTGATAATATAGGTATAAAATGGATAAAAACAAGTTAAAGAATTTATAAAAGGCTTAATGGACTTAAAATAGGTAAATAGGTAAAACTAGTGAACTAGTAAAACGTTACCAAGACGTAAACGCTAAAATGAGTAAACAAGGATGTATAAACCCACTTGATCATCATCATATGTACAAAATCATCATATGTATATTGTTATTTTGATAAAAGTCATTGGACCGAGTCTAAGACCGATTATTATTTATATAGGTTTCCGTGACCGAAGCCCGCCCGTAGCCGATAATCCGCCTTTCATTAACAACGTGAATTCATAGCCTCGCACTCTTTTAAATGTTTTATAAAATGATTTGTAAACCCGCGAGGGAGATAACATGCTAGATTTTTATAAAAATAGAACACAAGTAGTCCCGATTGTATGCTAAATGATATGGACCCGAATGATGCTATGACCCTATATTCGAGACTAAAAGGATTATTAGTAGTTAGGTTATGTCACTTAAAGTCCCATTAGCATGAATTGTGAACTACCGGGATTTGGTAGACGCTTATGCATTTGATAGTACTATTTGGGGACGATCACCCCAGTTCGCGCCTTGACGGTTGATCCCCGTCGTACCACATTGATTGGTAAGCGAATTTATGTATGAGAAGATTCCATAGCGTGATTTTTGTGACGACACGCTAACTTAGATGGGCAAATTGTTTGTCGGGTTCGCGGCCCGCTGTTTTCACAGTAAGGTAACAATGTCATGCGGCTAGTAATAATCCTAATATAATATAAGACATAAATAATAAACGATAACGACGCTATTACGATGAATATATTACCTAACATGGTAATATAGAGACTACGGTCTCATGGACGGTTTCAGATGTATGCTTGATTTATATATTGCCTGACTAGCAATATGTGGACTTACTTCCGATATTATACTTGTGTTCTGATTTTGAATGAATATAAATGATTGTTTTATATAACGGTTTTCATTAAACTCTATGAATTCACTCGGCATTCGCTGATATGATTTTTGCATGTTTTCTATCTCAGGTGCTTGAAGGTAATCCGGATGGAGACCGACTCTGATGGCCGACACTTAATATTAAAAATGTTCATTCGATCTGTGTTTTGTAAACTAAATGACCTGTATAATTTGGGACCTGTTGTACGCTTTTGAAACTTTTTATCGAATGAATGTTTGTTAAACCTTGTACAACCATTTTTATGTGTTGTCTATGATTGGAGTTATTGTGCTATCCCGTAACACTCTGAAAGACCCTTCCGCTGTACCGATAAGAAAAATGAGAGTGTTACAGTTTGGTACCAGAGCTCTCGTTGTAGAGAACAAAAGATTTTAAAAACCAAGGTTTTGAACAAAACTTTTCAAAATCTTTTGACAATGAACATTTGAGAAAATATTTGAAAAATCTTTTGACTATAACGGTGCCAGAGATCTCCGACGTTACCAACAAGCCCTATTGAGAAGATATATATTTTGATATATATAATTTAATTTATATATATGTATATATCGTGATTTCATTATGTAATTGTTTAACTAGTATGTTATCCTAATACGAGATAAATATATATAAATGCAGATTGTCATGGCTGACCCTAATATTCCTGTAGAAAACCATGCTATTCCCGAACCTAATATAGAAGATGATCCTTATTTAGACTTAGTAGATTTTGATATTGATGACGAGGAGGAACCATTTGAGGATCCCGAGCCCGAGTTAGGACTAGGAGACCAGATTGCCCCTCAGGTTGACTTAGTAGAGAATGAGATTGAGAATGTGGGTAATAAGAATGTGGAGATTGAGAATGCTGTTATTGAGAATGAGGATGAGATTGGGTTAGATAATTTAGATGACGAGATTGACGACGAGGATGTCGAGGAGGATGTAGGTATAGATGTTGAGGTTGATGACGATGAGGAAGCCGAGCTTATTTATCCGTATGATGTTCCAGAGGGCGAGCCTTTGCCCCCACCAGTTTGTTTGTCTGATTCTGAGGATGAGTTACCTAGGGATGAAATGTCTGAATCGTCTGAATCTGATTCTGAATCAGAGGAGGATGAGGATGACGATGCACCTGACGGTACCGATGGTATTGCTACTCGTAG
Source organism: Glebionis coronaria (assembly GCA_025667525.1). Taxonomy (NCBI): domain Eukaryota; kingdom Viridiplantae; phylum Streptophyta; class Magnoliopsida; order Asterales; family Asteraceae; genus Glebionis; species Glebionis coronaria. The sequence goes on along the minus strand of JANFOE010001485.1, from coordinate 78,735 downwards.
ACGTGAGATAGGAGAGTCGTCTAGTACTCGAGAGGCTACTCATATTGATGGTCTTGCACCATGGGCCTTGAGACGTGATCTAGATGCTTCCCGTGTTAAGAGTTGTGTGACAGAGGTTGGATTAGGTGTTGTTCAGACTCAGGTTGCTTATTTGGAGTCGAAGACTAAGGTTGGCGAGAAAGAGCGAGAATTGCTTAGTTTGGATTTGAGCGATGTAGAACGTGGTTTGAATGAGGCTTTTAGGAGGTTATCGGTGTTGGAAAGTGGTGAGTATGCTGCTATGAAGAAAAAGGTGAATTCTATGGAGATTCAGTTGAGTGTGGCTCGTGCGATGCGTGAGAAAGCTGAAAAGGAGTTGAATATATCTGTGGGATGGAACAGTAGATTTTATGCCGACATGGTTGAAAGAGGAGTAATCCGTAAGCGCCCAGCTGAAGATGTGTCTAGTGATCGTCCGGCGAAGATCCAGAAGACGATGGATGATGGACCATCTAGCGGTTCTCAGTAGACCAGTCTGTATTTAGTAGTGACCTTTATATCTTTTGTGCTTTTGTAGCTTTGACTGAACCGACTTGTTAGTAGTAGACTTGGCACGAATTTTGAGTGTATATAGTGCTAGAACTTTGATATGGATGTACTAAGACAATACTTTTGTTTCAGATTGAATGAAATATGTATCTTGTCTTGAATTCCATATTGTGCCTTATTTGTATCTTGATTATGAATTCAATCCATATTATATGAATCCTTTGTTGGATGAATGCTTAATACTTTGAAATTGTGGAATTATAGAACTATGCCGCCCAAGAAGGCTGTGACTGAGGATGATGTACGTAGGATTATTACGGAGCAAGTTACCGCATCTATGACTGAATTTATGGCAAATGCTAGAAATGAAGCTGGCGGTAGTGGAGCTGGCGGTAGTGGAGCTGGCGGTAGTGGAGCTGGCGGTAGTGGAGCTGGCGGTAGTGGAGCTGGCGGTAGTGGAATTGGCGGTACTAATGTAAATGTGAATGCTAATAATGTGAATGCTAATGCTGGAGGAAATGTAGGAGGACTTGGAACGAATGCACCTGAAGTTGGTGGCTGTACTTATGTGACGTTCATGAAGTGTGAACCTCTACCTTTTAATGGAACTGAAGGTGCTGTAGGATTAAGCCAGCGGATTGAGAAGATTGAATCGGTGTTTAGGATTAGTAAGTGTAAGGAGGAAGATAAGGTGACTTTTGCTATGGCTACTCTTAAAGGTCGTGCGTTGACTTGGTGGAACGGGAGAATTGCTTTCATGGGTCGTGATGCTGCTAATGCTACTCCTTGGGCTGAAATCAAGAAGTGGATGACTTTGGAGTTTTGTCCTCGTAGTGTGATCATTAGGTTAGAACAAGAGTTGATTCATCTGAGAATGAAAGGTGTGGACATTGATAGTTACACGAATCGATTCCATGAGTTGGCCTTGCTATGTCCTCGATTGGTTGAACCCGAAGAGATCCGAATTGAGCAATATGTGAAAGAGTTGACCAGGAATATCCGGGGGGACGTGACATCATCTAAACCACTGACCATTGATGATGCTGTTCGAATGGCTTACCAACTCATTGGACAGATAATTCAGGATAAGGAAGATGAAGCCCGTGTTGGTGAGAAAAGAAAGGGAGACGGTGAGCGTGTAGATAGAGGTGATAATAGGAAGAATTTCAATCGCCGTCAGAACAAGAGAAAGGGGAATGCAAATGCTCTTACCAACAATGCACCGCGCAACGATGATAGATGTCCTAAGTGTGGCAGCAAGAGGCATGTTGGCGACTGCTGGAAGTGCCGAAATTGCGGAAAGCTTGGACACAAGGTTGAAAGGTGTAAAAAGGGAACCATTTGCTTCAACTGTAATGAAGAAGGTCATAGGAAATCGGAATGCCCCAAGTTGAAAGCGATTGTACCTGGAAGAAACCCCCAGGGTGGTATCTACCAACTTGGAACAATTGAGGTGAAGAAAGAGGATCCGAATGTCGTTACCGGTACGTTTTTACTCAACAATCATTATGCTGATGTTTTATTCGATTCGGGTGCCGATAGGAGCTTTGTATCCACTAAATTTAGTGCCCTTATTGATATTGAACCTGTTGAGATAAGTACCAGTTACGAGTGGAATTGGCTGATGGTAAATTAGTGAAAACTAATAAGCTATTAGAAGGATGCTCTCTAAATCTCTTGAACCATTCCTTTCCGATTGATTTGATGTTGATAGAATTAGGTAGTTTTGATATTATTATTGGTATGGATTGGTTGTCGTTGAATAATGCTACTATTTTATGTGGAGAGAAGAAGGTTAAAATTCCTCTTAGGAATAGGACGTTAGTAATTGATGGTAGTCGAGGTGAATCCCGTTTGAAAATCGTTTCATGTATTAAAGTCCAAAAGTACATCAGGAACGGTTGTGAGTTATTCTTAGCTCAAGTGACCGGGAATGAGTCTAGGGAGAAACGATTGGAAGATGTACCTATTATTTGTGAATTTCCTGAGGTACTTCCTAAAGATTTACCGGGACTTCCACCGATAAGGCAAGTAGAGTTTCGAATCGATTTAATTCCTGGTGCTGCACCGGTGGCACGTGCGCCTTACCGATTAGCCCCTTCTGAATTAAAGGAGTTATCTGAGCAACTTAAGGAGTTGTCTGATAAAGGTTTTATTCGACCGAGCTCGTCGCCTTGGGGAGCTCCAGTCTTGTTCGTTAAGAAGAAGGATGGATCTTTTCGTATGTGCATTGATTATAGGGAACTGAATAAGTTGACAATTAAGAATCGATATCCTTTACCTAGGATTGATGATTTGTTTGATCAACTGCAAGGATCTAGTGTGTATTCTAAGATAGATTTGCGGTCAGGATATCACCAACTTCGCGTCCGTGAAGAAGATATTCCTATAACTGCATTTAGAACTCGTTATGGACACTATGAATTTCAAGTAATGCCATTTGGGTTAACTAACGCACCTGCGGTTTTCATGGATTTAATGAATCGAGTGTGCAAGCCCTACTTGGATAAATTTGTGATTGTGTTTATTGACGATATTCTAATCTATTCTAAGAATGAAGATGAACATAGAGAACATTTGAGGATTGTTTTGAAGTTGTTGAAGGATGAACGGTTGTATGCTAAGTTTTCGAAGTGTGATTTCTGGTTAGATTCTGTGCAATTTCTTGGTCATGTGATTAACAGAGATGGAATTCATGTTGATCCTGCAAAGGTTGAAGCTATTAAGAATTGATCTGCACCGACAACGCCAACGGAAGTGCGACAGTTCTTAGGATTAGATGGCTATTGCGATTCATTAAAGAATTTTCTTTGATAGCTAAACCCTTGACTAAGCTTACTCAGAAGAATAAACCTTTCATTTGGGGAAGTGATGAAGATGGAGCATTTCAGACATTGAAACAAAAATTATGTAGTGCGCCAATCTTATCATTACCCGACGGGAGTGAAGATTTTGTAGTATATTGTGATGCATCTCTTAGAGGTTATGGAGCTGTTTTGATGCAGAGAGAGAAAGTGATAGCTTATGCTTCTAGGCAATTAAGGAAGAATGAGGAGAATTATACTTCTCATGATCTTGAGTTAGGAGCTGTAGTCTTTGCTCTTAGGTTGTGGAGACATTATCTGTATGGCACCAAGTGTACGGTATTCACCGATCACAAAAGCCTATAGTATATTCTCGACCAAAAGGAATTGAACATGAGGCAACGAAGATGGATAGAGTTGTTAAGTGATTATGACTGTGATATAAAATATCACCCAGGAAAAGCCAATGTTGTTGCTGATGCGTTGAGTAGGAAAGATAGAGAGCCTATCAGGGTGCGTTCTCTAGTCTTGACCGTGCATAATAATTTGCCTGAGCAAATTAGAAATGCGCAAATAGAAGCTTGTAAGAAGGAGAATTTTGTTAATGAAGGGTTCCAAGGAGAAGGAGATCCTTTAGAGGTTAGAGCTGATGGAGTGAAATGCTTAAGAGGTCGTATGTGGATACCTAAGTTTGGAGGCTTAAGAGATTTGATTATGTTAGAATCCCATAAATCTAAGTATTCCATTCATCCGGGATCTGATAAGATGTACCATGATTTGAAGAAGTTGTATTGGTGGCCGAATATGAAAGCTGACATAGCTATGTATGTTCTCCAATGCTTGACTTGTGCTAGAGTTAAAGCGGAATATCAAAAGCCATCAGGACTACTTCAACAACCAAAGATTCCTGAATGGAAGTGGGAGCGAATTACGATGGACTTTATCACCAAGCTTCCTAGAACATCATCTGGAAACAATTCGATTTGGGTTATTGTCGATAGACTGACCAAATCAGCACACTTCATTCCGGTTAAGGAGCAGTTCTCACTGGAGAAGTTGACTCGAATATACCTTGATAATGTTGTATGCAAGCATGGAGTGCCTGTATCGATCATTTCAGATCGAGATCCTAGATTCGCATCGAATTTTTGGAAATCTCTCCAAAGATCTTTGGGAACGAATCTCGACATGAGCACTGCTTATCACCCCCAGACTGATGGGCAGAGTGAAAGGACGATACAAACACTTGTCGTTAGCAGAGTTTTCGTATAACAATAGTTACCATTCTAGTATTAAGGCTGCACCGTTTGAAGCTTTGTATGGTAGGAAGTGTAGATCTCCTGTATGTTGGAGTGAAGTTGGGGATACCCAGCTCACGGGACCGGAATTGATCCGGGAGACTACGGAGATGATAGTTCAGATTAAGAAGAGGTTGTTGACTGCCCGAAGTAGACAGAAAAGTTACGCGGATGTGCGGCGGAAGCCAATGGAGTTTGAAGTGGGTGACCGAGTAATGTTGAAAGTATCGCCATGGAAAGGCGTTATAAGATTTGGAAAGCGAGGAAAATTGAATCCCCGTTATATTGGACCCTTTAAGATTGTATCTAGAGTAGGTCCGGTGGCTTACAAACTAGAGTTACCCCCAGAACTTCATGGTGTTCACAACACATTCCATGTATCTAATCTGAAGAAATGTCTAGCAGTGAGCGATGAGAAAATTCCGTTAGGTAAGGTTCGAATAGATGGGAAGTTGCATTTTATCGAAGAGCCCGTAGAAGTTATGGACCGTGAGGTAAAGCAACTGAAACAAAGTCGGATAACTATTGTCAAGATCCGATGGAATTCAAAGCATGGACCGGAGTATACTTGGGAACGAGAGGATGAAATGTGAAAGAAATATCCGCACCTCTTCGATTTTAATAAGAAACGGACATCCAAATGAAATGGATCACGAGGACGTTGATCCCTTTTAGGAGGAAAAGCTATGACAATCTAACATTTTCAGGTAGTGAAATATTTTCTCGTATAATATTTTGAAACTTATTTTTGTGTTGGTTGACGAACTCACAATTTACGGATTTAAATTTGGGCTTACGTGCATTATTTGTCGTCTTTTACGACTAAATCGGAAACCTTAGGATTACGTATTTACGTTTTTGAACACCGTTTTTGATGAGACAATTTTTATTGGATTCGTTTTGTGACGGTGATTCATAATTTATAAAAACGTTTTTCGTAAAACGACCCGAGGGCACGCAAATCGAGAAAACTAGAATCGAGAAATTCCCGTAAACTAGTGAGATGGGACAAAACACTTTGTCCCACCCCACTAGCATGATATGGACGGCAACATTGACACCACCACATATAGGTGGCATCAAGTTAGTTAACATGTACAAGTGTAAGCTTGTGCTTACACATCAAGCTAACCATTACCACTAACTAGTCAAAACTAGTTACTTGTTTCATTCTTACCATTTCCTACATGCAAACCGATCTAAAAATCCTCTCAACTCCTCCCTCCTTGCCGTCCCAAATAAAGCAACAAACACCATCATTGATCTTTTCTAGCCATAAACCACATGTTTACTAGTCCTATTAAGGTGTTCTCTTGAAACCTTGATCATTTGGTGGCCATATTAACATCTTTGGAGGTGATTTGCTTGTGTCCTGGGGCTGATTTTCCAACCTATGTTCTTGATATTTGATGGTCTTGGAGATACTTGTTGTGTTCATCAAGTTCTTGCCTTCCTAAAACAAGAAATCCACTTGGATTGGTAAAGAAGATCATCCTCTACATTTTTCTCTTATTATTTTGTAAAGAAAAAATGTATTTTCTTTCATTTTGTATATGTATATGATGTATATATGATGATAAAAATGTTGTGTGGGGATCAAGTGTTGATAAACATGCTTAAAAATGATGATAACCATAAGAAATGAAGCTAAAATCTTGACTATTTAGTTGGCTGTATAAAAACAGTAGATAACTAAAAGATTAACTGATAAAATTGCATGGTTTGATCTATTTACAGTAAGTAGATGATGTTATACACATGTGAGAGTTGGCCATCCAATGGAATCAAAATAATGAGTGAGATATGATCAAAACAAGTTAGGTGGTGTAATCTGAATAAGCAGTTTTGTAGGGACTGTTAAGGCAACTTAGACTCAAAATGGGCAGTAGCTATATCTAAGTTATATGTAGCACATATTATGAAGAATTTGTCATCCAAAAATGAGCTTCTAAGTCATTGTAGAACTCTAGATATGGTAAAAATGGTGAATATGAAGTTAAAAATCAGATTTTGGAAATAATGTTTATTATTATTATATAAGCACTCACATTATAATTTATAAAATGTAAAATATAAACCCACTAACTTATAGAACTTATTTATATAAATGTATAAAAGGTTAATCAAATGGGTAAATTAGATAAATGGTGGTAAAAATAATATTTATAAGTAATAAAAACTATAAACTTGATTTTTACGACTTTTTCGGCTATCGCCGTAAAATTAACGTTTTTCATCAAATAAAACTTAGACGACCAAACCCGTCTAATGTAAAGTTTATAAAAGTTGTATACTGATGTATAAGTAACTAATACAAGTAAAAACCGATAAAACCCGAACTATAAGAATTACGGACATTTACGAGCTAACTAAACCTATTGGACTAATAATTAGACTTAAAAAGATAAAAACTTGTAAAAAGAATTATTTGGGCTTAACCCATTTGAGCCCAACATGAAAAGTATATATACTGATAATATAGGTATAAAATGGATAAAAACAAGTTAAAGAATTTATAAAAGGCTTAATGGACTTAAAATAGGTAAATAGGTAAAACTAGTGAACTAGTAAAACGTTACCAAGACGTAAACGCTAAAATGAGTAAACAAGGATGTATAAACCCACTTGATCATCATCATATGTACAAAATCATCATATGTATATTGTTATTTTGATAAAAGTCACTGGACCGAGTCTAAGACCGATTATTATTTATATAGGTTTCCGTGACCGAAGCCCGCCCGTAGCCGATAATCCGCCTTTCATTAACAACGTGAGTTCATAGCCTCGCACTCTTTTAAATGTTTTATAAAATGATTTGTAAACCCGCGAGGGAGATAACATGCTAGATTTTTATAAAAATAGAACACAAGTAGTCCCGATTGTATGCTAAATGATATGGACCCGAATGATGCTATGACCCTATATTCGAGACTAAAAGGATTATTAGTAGTTAGGTTATGTCACTTAAAGTCCCATTAGCATGAATTGTGAACTACCGGGATTTGGTAGACGCTTATGCATTTGATAGTACTATTTGGGGACGATCACCCCAGTTCGCGCCTTGACGGTTGATCCCCGTCGTACCACATTGATTGGTAAGCGAATTTATGTATGAGAAGATTCCATAGCGTGATTTTTGTGACGACACGCTAACTTAGATAGGCAAATTGTTTGTCGGGTTCGCGGCCCGCTGTTTTCACAGTAAGGTAGCAATGTCATGCGGCTAATAATAATCCTAATACAATATAAGACATAAATAATAAACGATAACGACGCTATTACGATGAATATATTACCTAACATGGTAATATAGAGACTACGGTCTCATGGACGGTTTCAGATGTATGCTTGATTTATATATTGCCTGACTAGCAATATGTGGACTTACTTCCGATATTATACTTGTGTTTTGATTTTGAATGAATATAAATGATTGTTTTATATAACGGTTTTCATTAAACTCTATGAATTCACTCGGCATTCGTTGATATGATTTTTGCATGTTTTCTATCTCAGGTGCTTGAAGGTAATCCGGATGGAGATCGACTCTGATGGCCCACACTTAATATTAAAAATGTTCATTCGATTTGTGTTTTGTAAACTAAATGACCTGTATAATTTGGGACCTGTTGTACGCTTTTGAAACTTTTTATCGAATGAATGTTTGTTAAACCTTGTACAACCATTTTTATGTGTTGTCTATGATTGGAGTTATTGTGCTATCCCGTAACACTCTGAAAGACCCTTCCGCTGTACCGATACGAAAAATGAGAGTGTTACATAAATGCCCTTTTTATGCAGGCAATTCAATTTTAAAATGACTGATTGTACATATCTAATTAAGATAAACATAGTAGAAAGACCATGTGTTAGAGTTCGTCGAGCTTCTACACAAAATTCTTGCAAAACATCATTTCTTCCTCTTCAAGACCCTCTGTAAGCTTTTACGACTGACCAAGTTCAACAATCAGTCGAAAAAATCAACTTTGGTGTCTTATTAGAATCAAAGAAGGCCAGCAACAAATAATGGTTTTCAATTTTCATGTGAAGCTTTTAGCTCTTTTCTAAAGGGATATCCTCTTGCTATTGTAGAACCAGGTGACGTGATATGGCCGCACTACACGAGGTTGATACGTATGATATTCTTGCTCCATTGGATGACTTAATGACATCTCTTGCTCAAGACATAGCAGATGATGAAACAGACTACAACCCGAATTCTAAGACCATGCAACAAATGGCTTATTTGCATACTATAAGAGATGAGGTCGGCCAACAACACTATCAGCACTCGGATGTTTAAAGAATAGTCGGGGGCATAAATAAGGTAACATGTGTCATCTTTGACCATTTGATTTTTCATATTGTAGTTGTATAAATGTTTGTAGCAATAAATACCCAAACCTACTAATAGAAGTCAAGCTAGAAAATCGAAGCCTAGAATTTATGTACATACTTTAGTATTTATCTTTTAATATGCTTCTCATAAGCATTCTCCTTCGAAGAAAAGGTTCTTCTTATGCTTAATTCCTTGCCTCCAATAGGTACACTCTACGCTTCTATTCGTATTAATTCTATTTATATAGTCAACTCTGAATTCAGTGACTCTTGGTACGTGAATTTTGATCAAGTCTGTGGGCTTTCAGATCGTTATCTGACCCATGACCAACTGTTCTAAATAAATAGATCATGAACGAATTAAATACATTGGCCATTGTTGATTTCTTGATAGCGGAGTTGGAATAATCAAGGCTGGTGAGTAATAATTACACTCTCAAACACCAGCCACTTATATTACTTTGTAATTGAACATGTTATAATTCTTATTTTTTTTATTGTTTCATATTTTGTTCATGCCATTATTTTACGCCTTATTTAGAAGTTGGCGGAGAAGGTATATTACAATTTTATGTGTTTTTTTTCAAAATGGTTTCTGAACATTATAGGGTCATGTTTCATTTACTTTGTAGGTAACGACTCCAAAGCCAAATTGTGCTACCATTGAGACACCAATACTTGATGCCCTGCAGAATATGCATGATGGAAAGTTTTTACATCTTCCTATTGTTGATGGAGGTACATGTGACGTCATCATCAATCTTTTTCAGTTTTTTTATTTGGGTAATTTCATTTATAGTCTTCCATTTTTCATAGTTCATACACCTTTTCACGTATTCATACTAAACCTTATTTTACATGCACCAAAAATAGGGTTGTTGCAACTACTGATGTACTCCACGTTACTCGTGCAGCTATAGCCTATTTAATTAAAATGGGTTGGGTAGGGTGGGTCGAGTTTATCTTTTAGAACTTTTATTAAATAATGTTTTTAAGGAATGCAAATTTAGAGGTTGAAGAGGCTAAAAATAGGCTTGAAGAAATCAAGAAAGAAGAGACGTTGGTTAGAGGTATATGAAGTCATGCCCACAAACCAGGTACAAATAGTCAGACATAGTGTTATTCTATATAATCATTCAAGAATCTCCCGTATACCTACAAATGCCACACGTTCTATTTGCATGCTTAGTCCAGTATCCTATTGTGCTTTGACCGTTGATCCGTACTTGACCCTTGACCATATTCTTCAAATCTAAAGCAAGCAGCTCATTTCCAGTGGCTGCATCAAAATAAGCCTTATACCATTTCAATGGCTCTTGAACACGGTTGACTAGGCCTTGTGATAACCAAAGTCTTAGCCAAAGTTTGTGAATAAATGTAATATCAAAGATGAATTGTTTAATAGTTGTGGAATTTTAACCTTTGTAATTTTGTTGAAGGCATAACCGAATATGAAACAAGAAGAATTGGGTTGGCTGGTGTAAATTTACCTGATGAAATTGGACAGAAATCTCTTATTGGATCTGCAACTGAAAAGGTTCATCTATATCTAAAAACATAGTATGATAATCATAAATCTTTAATACTTAATAGTTAACCAAAGGTTGAAACGTACGTAAAATATATTGGTTGTTTCCTGATTCAAAATTTGTAACATTTCGTGTCAACTCTTTATTTATCGCCATTATGTTTCTCGTGAATACCTTCATAGGTGCAGGGAATTCAGGTAGTGACGAACACACGACATACCCTAATCATGATTATGATGTCTTCGAAGTGCAGCATCATGTTGTTGCCGCAATGTACTCGGAAATATGGAGCTGCATCGTGATTTTGATACCAGTGGTCAGGTAAGTACATGTGACAGAAATTGAGAATGTTGATCGAATTTGACACGATGAAATCAAACAAGTTGATTTGCATTGGGCTCAAATACCTAGCTTCACTTTCTCGAGTCAGATAAATTCAATAGCAAGGGTGAGGTTGTTCAGAATTAAAAGAATCTAAGTTCGTTCAATGTGTACATTCCGCTTTAGTTTGGGACGGTGGGAGTAGTATCTTTATGAATTGTGTTTAAAACAATAAATGAATTTTGTTATCGCTTGCGGGAATCCATTTCCTATTCATATTATCTGTCAGTTACGAGTGTAGATACAGGTTGAGCTTAAACGGGCTTTCTAATTCTATTAGTGACTTTTAGCTGATCATTTGTTTCAGAATCTTAAAAGTGAGTTTATTGATCTGATTTTGGTTGATCATAGTTTATTGGGGTGTTTTTGGTTGCTTATTACTGTTTATTCTGTCTTGATATATTAAGTGGCATTTTGGATTGCGCATTAACTTAATTCAAAAGCAAATAAGCAGCTCTAAGTGCTTGGATAAATCTGCTTATTTATTTTTAGAGTAAATGAACAGTTTTAAATAAGCAATACTCAACACACCTTGAAGTGGCCATGCCAACCTTCTGAAAAGGGAGGGCTTTACTGGTTTGAGTCTGTGTGGCGGTGGGCTCAAACCTCGTGGATTAGTCGGCCAATGAGTCGGAAATCACGGTTACCAAAAAAAAAACTCAACACACCAATAAACAAACTTGGAAGGAATTGTGAATTGTTATTGCTTATCCTAAGAGCTTATTTGATTATCAAGGATGAAATAAACAGTTGGAATAATCAGTCAAAGAGTTGCTGTTTTCTCAAATGTCTTTTTGGGTATACCTAGGTTTCCGACTCGACATTGCGAGCCAACTAATCCCAGGGCGACTATCCTTTTGGATAGCGAGGGTGTTTTCTCAAATGTTTTTTAATTATTTCTAAAAGTTTTATTCAGTTTAAATAAGCCATCCCAAACACCCATAAGTTTAGTTAAAAATTTGATAATTTATACAAATGTGGTTTTATAATGTGTAGGATTTACTATATATAACAAAATGTCTCTAGATGTGATCCCCAAAGCTTATCACGCTATAGAAGAAGGATTTTTTAATCTATTGTCACAAAACAACGTAAGGTGAAACCACAATTAGCTGTTGTTATCCGATTGATCTTTGTAATGGAACACTTTACATTGCTAATGCTGGTGATTCACTTGCTGTATTCGGAAGAACCGTGAAAGCTACTAGGGAGGTTATTCCTAGCCAATCATCTATGGAACATAATGCGAGTATAGAGTCTGTTAGGCAGGAGCTTCATATGCATTTATAGACGAACTACACATTTGACTCGTATCCATTTTAAGAGCGATAAGATGAGGATTCCCATTTTGCTTTGGCATTTTTCACTATTTCTTATCATTTTCTTAATGGCAGTGAAAGCCAATTTGATTTTTTTGTAGAATCCATATCAGGTCAACATTGTGTTAGCCGGTTACGAAAAAGAAACAGGCCCATCCCTATACTTCATCGACTACATCCTAACTCTCCACAAACTTGACAAGGAAGCTTTTGGTTGTCTATAATGGATCGTTACTACCACCCTGACATGACAGTTGATGAAGCAATCAAACTTGCTGATCGACCAATGCATTGACGAAATTCGCTCCAGGCTTTGCGTTTGATCAAATGAAGGTTCATAGACAAACTAAAAACACATTACACTTTGTTTCATATCATTATCATTTGAGTAATTGGCTTTGATTCAGGCATGTCGACTTCTTTAGAGAGTGAAAGTTCCACCTATTCGTTTGAAAGATTTTGCAAAGCGCTGAGTTCATGAGAAAACAACTTAACGAAGTTGTTGAATTTCTATAAAACCCTCCCGCCTTCCAAGATATGGGTACTCCTTCCCGGTGGTTTGTTTTTTCTTTTTATTGTATTCTTGAGTTAGCATGCAATTTCAGCTTTTTATTTTACATGTACTTTTAATCTGAAGATAGGATGTTCAGACTAGGATCTTTTTAACAAAAGTGGTTCTAATTATGCATCGGTTCTACATATGTAATTACTCTGTATCATATATGTCCAAGTAGCCTCGATCCTCCTGGCGACTAATTCTTTTACATAGATTTAAGAAACAAGACCGGGATGTTATATTATTAAGGGTTTATTAGTCTAATCACTTTGATGCAACTTTGATTATGATATTTTTGTTTGTTTAAGGTTTGTTTGTGTAGTTTAATATACTAGCTTATGTGCCAGATGATGGCGTCTAAACAATTAAGACGATGGACATATGATGTTTTCCCTCAGTTTTAGAGGCGAAGACACTAGAAAGAATTTCGTATATATCATCTTAAAAGATAATTAGAAATTATTACATATGCTTCTAGACAATATATTACTATGACGGTATAATATTTTCATATTAAAACCAAATTAAAAGGTCATAACAAACTGAGATTACGCAAAGGCTGCTTTTAACCCATTTCACCCCTTTCGATTTTGGTTGAGTATTTAATATCTACATGTTTGAAGTGTTGCACGAAGATCAACACCTGACGTTGGAGTATTATTTATTATCTATTTCTTTACATAGAATCATGGCTCTAAATAGCCCGCTAAAACCCGTCTTACGGTGCACTAAAGCTTGAGGCGCGGTCTTTACGCTACGCAATATGTCAAGACGCTTTACGACATGATATGCGATGATTTTTTGAATTCCACTCCAAAAAATAAATATTATTACATGTAACAAGAGTTTTGTTACATTAATTATTATGTACAACACATATTATGAACTCAAAATAAATATAATATTGAAATAGAGTAAAATAAATAAATATTTTTATATATTGTGCCGCCATAAATCACGCTTTAAAATGATAAAGTTTTATTTTAACCGCTAAAATGTGTAGCTTGGACATGCCGTCACGTCACGTCACGCCTCACGCTATTTGTAACCATCCAAAGAATGCACTATTTTTAAAACAACAACGATTCCTAACACTGTTTGGCTGCTAATAATGCTTTTAACGTGGATTATTATATGTAAATATGTCATCCTTATAATAGCTATTGTCTTGATACATATTTCATACAATCTCTTTGTGAATGATGTTTGATGACGGTGAGAAAAATAAAATGACACCAAACCTCATTGTAATACAAATAGGAAAATAAAAAGGTTGTATTCGATCTTCACATATTTTGTTCACTATTATGTGTTTCATATTTTTCTTGTGTTTGTTGGTGTATATAACTAATGAATAAGTTTTGAGTGTCAGTTTTGATTCTTAATATTTAGTTAAATATGTCCGTTCAAGAACTCTGCAATAAATTACTTGCTGAAGTGGTCTTTGAATGTACGTAGGAGATTAGATAATAAGATGTTCATTTGTATTAATAAGGGTAAATTCGAAAGTCACGTAATACTATTTGTTCATATCAAACATAATATTTAAATAAAATTTCTTTGACGAAACTCAGAGTTTGAATTATTAGCAAGGCAATATCTAATATACTTGATGATTTTGTTGTAATATAATTCTAAACAGAAGGGTGAAAATACCCAAGTATCAAAACAAGCACTCCCTTCGATTATGACAAAATAGGTCCAATATAAAAAGAAAAAAAATCTACCATATAGTGTGCCGCTAATGTGGATTTTTAAACAAGGGTAAAAATATTGAACATTTCAAGCAACATGTCAACATGTGGAAGTTATTTAGTGTGGGTTGGCCACCTGTCTTTGTCTTTTTTTTTGTGGTTGTTTTATATCAAGACTACACAAGAACTTAAAATTAACTATAACAATATTTTGAGGATAACAGCCCTAAGAATTTGTATTTTTAAGTATGAATAGTTATATTTAGATCAACCCAAACTGTTTTACCCCGCGGTAAATAATTTACACATTTCAAAACGTAAATCAACATAGCTCATTTCCACCTCTATTCAAAGTCCACCTCTACCCAAAGTCAAACTCATTGGCTCAACATATTGTAGGATCCTCTTTCTTTGATTACAGTTTTATCGAAATTAAGGAAGTACCCACCGTACCCTATTGGTTTTATATCACTTATTTTTAATCAAATTATCCATTTTAAAAAGCGCCATGGGTATAGATAAATCTCAGTTCATAACTCGGTTTAAACATTAGACCACGTTTAAGACATTAAAATATATTTTTAGAAATCATTGCCTCGTGAATGAAGATATTTATGTTTTGGTACATAGACTTTTATACAATTACAATTTTGGTTTAAGGGTGGCATTGAAAAGTTATATTTTTAATCAATTTTATGTTCGCTCTATTTGTACACATTGGCTTTTATGTCCGACTTCGGTTCAAAAGTGATATTGAAAACTACATTTATAATTCTTTGCGTAGGTTTATGTACATTTGTATAACATGACACCTAAATAATCATAGGGTGTACAAAACCCTAACACTTTCAAAATTTAGTTTACGTTTAACATTTTTTTTAAAAATAAATAATAAAAACCGATGTTTATACAACCAAATATTTTACATGGGACAAAACACAACTGTTAGGACTCATGGATTTAGAAGTTAGTCCTGGTAATATGCAGTTCCTACTGGAGTACTCCGTTACTCTTGGTGAGTTACTCCTGGTGGTATTATAAAGTTGAAATATGATTATAGAAGATATGATCAAGGAAGATTGTAGAAGATAAGATCAAATATTTGATCTTATCTTATACAATCTTCCTTGATCATATCTTCTATAATCATATTTCAACTCTATAATACGACCAGGAGTAACTCACCAGGAGTAACGGAGTACTCCAGTAGGAACTGCATATTACCAGGACTAACTTCTAAATCCATGAGTCCTTAAAACAACCGTTTGGTGAATCAAAGCCTAAAAATATCAAAGATTAGTTTTCTTTTAACAAATACAGTTCTCACTGACAACGAATATACAAAATGTACTTTTAGAAAAGATTTACGAAACGACCCCGCCCATTGAGCGGGTTACGACGCTAGTATATATATATATATATATATATATATATATATATATATATATATATATATATATATATATATATATATATATATATATATATATATATATATATATATATATATATATATATATATATATATATATATATATATATATATATATATATATATATATATATATATATATATATATATATATATATATATATATATATATATATATATATATATATATATATATATATATATATATATATATATATATATATATATATATATATATATATATATATATATATATATATATATATATATAAATATAAATATATATATATATATACATATATATATATATAAATATATATATATATATATATATATATATATATATATATATATATATATATATATATAGATATATATATATATATATATATATATATATATATATATATATATATATATATATATATATATATATATATATATATATATATATATATATATATATATATATATATATATATATATATACTAGCTTCGTAACCCGTCCAACGGGCGGGGTCGTTTTTTTGTTGTTCCGGAGGGTTTTATGGTTTATGCATTTTTAGTTTATTAAATTTGTAATTTAACCTTTAGTATTTTTTTTTAGTTTACGCCAAGTAACGTTAAATTTATGTGTAATTTTTTATATATATTTTAAATTTAATCCGAATAATATAATTTTTAATTTTTAATTATGTTTGTTGTCTTAATATTTTTAAGTTTTTGAAGTTCGAATAATATAATTTTTTAAAATCTTAACATTTTTATGTTTGTATACTATTTATGTTTGTTGTCTGTGTGTTTTTTTATGCCTTGGTCCATCATACATACATGTTTTGACCCCTGTTAATCTTTGGGTGTACATAATATTATCCCCTTTAATCGGATTTTTGATTTACCATTTCGTAAGCCGATTGACCAATCTATTTTGCAAGCTAGCCTCGGGATATTAAGTTTTCTTCTTTGTTTGCAGTGGGCCTCGTTTTTTGGCGAGTTTGTTTCGTAAATCTTTTTACAAAGTACGTTTGTGTATCCGTTATATCTTTTGAATTTGGATTCATTTTTGTTAAAAGGATACTAAAAGGTAATATTATTAAGCCTTGATCAACTTAACAAACGTATTTTGTCCCACGTAAATTTTTAAATGATCCCATTAAAACTGTATGCTTAACGGGTCTAAAATCTTGGCAAAGCATCTTTTTTAACAATGACATTACTTATGTTTTTTGTCAATAACCAAACCTTACATTGACTAATTAATTCATCTTTCAACGTACACAAATCAACAAGTGGATTCAGTTTGTAAATATTTTTTCAGATTAACGTTTGCTATTCCATTAAAAATTACCCGGTTTTGAGTCTAAGTCAACTCATTTTCAATGTAATAAAAAGATCCTAACCCTAATCATTTCCTATCATCAAAAATTTTCTTTTACTTATAGATATCAACATTTAAATATCTCACTTATATAAACTTGATAAAATATATTATTTTGGAAGTTTTAAAAAGGTCAATCACTACTTTCATGATAGCTTCTTTGATCTGTACATATTTAACTTCACACTACCGTTTTACTTGTGACTTCATGTGTTGGGAATAAATTAAGGCCAGATCACTTGAGCGCTGACAAGAACAATTCAAGCGTTGACAAGAACAAAACAAGCGCTGACAGCTCAAGCGTTGACAAGTTAAAGTCAAGCGTTGACACATTGAAGACAAGCACTGATGGAAGATATAATCTACACGTTTATTATATTCTAGAATACTTCTAGTAAGGATAGAAACGACAATGTATTTTCTATATTTATCTTTACCTAGAATAGCTGATACGTAGATTATTGTACAAGGCTTCTTATGTCTATAAAAGAAGGCCTTTAGGTTAATATTTAATATAAGTTTTCATTCGTAAACATCTTTCATTGTAAGCAAGTTAGATATTCATAATCAAAGTGAAAGTTTGTTTACATCTTGTGTGTTCTTGTTTAAGTGTTAAATTCCGCATAACACTTAGATTCATAAAGCATATACAAAAGTTTCTCTACGTGTATTACTTGATCTAATCTCGTATACACAAAGCTAATCGATCTAAGTTTGGGATCAACAAGTGGTATCAGAGCTTGTTGAGGAACTTTTGATCTTAAAGAACACCAGAACCCTAAAAACACCAAAAACCCTAATTTTCTCAGAAACCCTAAAAACACCAAAACCCTAACAACATCATGTCTGAAGCAATAACCTCCTCCTCCTCAGCCTTACCAAACATCAAGATTCCCATGCTTGATGCAACCAACTTTGACTTATGGAAGTTCAACTTTGAACAATATCTGGAGATCTATGACTACACACTCTGGGAGATTATTGAATATGGAAACACATTCAATAAGGCTCAAAAGATTCTTGATGCCATTAGTCAAAGAACAGCTGTTGAAAGATGCCCTGAAGAGGATAAGAAAGAAAAACCTGGAGATGGTAGAGCTGTAGCTGCTGATGATATTGCAAAGAAAAGGGTTGACATGAAAGCCCTAAATATTCTGAAAGTCTCTTTGGGACAAGAAACCCAGCATAAATATAGAGGCTATGAATCTGCTAAGGATCTTTGGGAAGCTCTTGAAGTTGCATATGGTGGCAATGCAGACACTAAGGAAGAAAAGAAAAAGCAACTTCTGCATGATTATGCTGTCTTCAAAGCTCAACCCAATGAGAAACTGAGTAGTGTGAGAAGCAGATTGCTTGACATCACACGCAAGTTGTCCTTCATGGAGACACAAGTTGGTGATGTTGACACCAATGCTACCTTTCTTAAAATTCTTGGTGAGGCATGGAAGATTGAGGCAAGATCTATTCTTGCCAACAATAATTACAAGAGCTCCTCGTTTGATGACATCTACAACAAACTAAGACTGTTGGAAGATGAAACTCTTTCAGAGCATGGAAGCAAATCTACCACCAGCAACATGGCCTTCTTCTCTCATAGTGAAGGCCAATTCAATCAGAAGGACTCTTATATACATCCAGTTACTGGATCATCATATGTCAGCGCTGGAACAAGTCCTGTCAACGTCTCCTTTTCAGACGCTGACACATTCAAGAATGACTCCCCAAGAGTTAAACCTGCTGGTTTGGATTTGGATACTGTTTGTGCTTACATTGCTTCTTTGCCCAATGGTTCAGTGATTACATATGAGGACCTTGAGCAGATAAGTGATGAGCACTTGGAAGAGATGGACATCAAGTGGAACATGGCTCTTGCTAGTATAAGAGCAAATAGGTGGAACAGAAGGTTTAAAAAGAAGATAACCTTCAATGCTAAAGACACAGCTGGATTTGATAAATCCAAAGTTGAATGCTACAACTGTCATCGTATGGGGCACTTCATGAGGGAATGCAGATCTCCTAGAAGATCTGATGCTGGTAAACCCTCAAGTCAGGTTGTTAAAGCTCAGGATTCCAAAGCTATGGTTGCAGTTCAAGGAATTGATGGTACAGGATGGGATTGGAGCTATCTGGCTAAGAATGTTGAAGAGGATAAAGCTTTGGTTGCTGATATTGAAGAAGAAGAGCATGTTGAATATGCTCTCATGGCACACTCCTCCTCTTCATCTGATAGTGAGGTATATGATGATGCTTTTTGTAGCAAAGGTTGTAGGTTAAATATTGAAAGACTTAACAAAGAGGTGTTAAAACTAAAAGATGACATGAGTACTGAAAGATGTAAATTGTCTAATTACCAACTAGCTCTTACTGAAACTGAGAAAACCGTTTCTGAATACAAGAAAATGGAATTTGACTTAAAAGATAAGATCAATATCTTAAAACATGAGTTAGAGGGTAGTATGGATATTAGAAACATCATGAAAAAGGTTAATAGTGAATTACAAGCTAAGTTAGATGAGGCCATTAAGAATAAAGATAATGTTGACCTCAAGATTCAAAGATTTGATAGAGCCACCCAAACCCTAGGAGACTGTGTAGCTAAACAAAGGGATCCTAAAGACATGACTGGGATTGGGATGAATGATTACTCTTTGGTTCCACCACCAGCTGGTGACTTCTATGGTGTCCAAAGAAGGGACTTATCTTGGACTGGTTTACCAGAGCTCCAAGAGGAGGAATTCATTCCTCTACCAAGAGTTGTCACTCTAGTGGAAGAGTATCAACAAAAATTGACTGACCTAAATGAGTGGAAGAAAGCTAACCCTACTTTATTTGTTAAGGGAGGTTTGCTATGTGAAAGTCCCAATGAATCACCACCCATTAAGGTTACTAACCCAATCACTGGTAAAGCTGTTGACCTAGGCTCAAACACTGTTAGAAGACCTACCATTAAATATGCAGAGATGTATAGGAATAATAGGTCACCCAAGAGCCAAGTTAGCAATCATGGAACAGGCTTCTTCTCTTCTAGACCTAAGGTTGTGTCTAAGAAAGCCTGTTACACTTGTGGTAGCTTTTCACATTTGGCATACAAGTGTGTCAACGCTCCCAAAGCCAGCGCTGACAGGAACAATTTCAGCGCTGACAGGAAGAAAGTCAACGTTGTTAGAAAGTCAAACGTTGTCAGACCCAAACCTTGTGTGCAGCAAAGTCCACAAGTGGTTAGAGCTGCCCCATTCTTTTCTAGAAGGTCCAACACTCATGGACAAAGACCATTTCAAAAGACAAACACCTGGTCAAATAGGCAATGGGTTTCTGTAGCAAACCCTAGGTTCAACGCTGACAAGGGTAATTTCAGCGTTGACAGGACAAATTCTAACGCTGACAGAAACGTGACCAGACCTAAATATTTGCAGCCACAAGGTAAGGGGTCTAAAGCTTCTTCAAGCTTAACATGGAGACCCAAGAAAGATCAAAACCCTAATGATAATGGGATTTCAATGACTTGCAATAGATTTAATTACATTTCAAAGGTCATTACAAAACCTATTGGGGTTAACTGGGTATTTCATCCTAAAAAGGATGAGAATGGGGTTGTTGTGAGAACTAAGTCTGTTCTTATTGAACAACCAGATGAATCTAAGTCTTTTGAGACTTGGGTTTCCAAAGAAAACTAATTTGTTTTCTTTATGTGCAGGGCATTCAAAGACAGATCAATGATTATGGATATTGGGATAGTGGATGCTCAAGGCACATGACAGGGAAGGAAGACTATCTGACGAATTTCACCCCTATTAAAGATGGTGATAATGTATACTTTGGAGGTGGTTATCGTACCATTACAGGCAAAGGAACCCTTCTTACCAATAATCTGCGTTTTGAGAACGTCTTCCTGGTAAAAGAACTTGATTATAATCTGTTTAGTGTATCACAAGTATGTGATAACAAAAATAAAGTTCTTTTTACTGATACTGAGTGTTTGGTGTTAAGCAAGGATTTTAAGATCCCTGATGAGAAATATATTGAGTATAGAACACCTAGGCATAAGGACATATATAATGTGAATTTAAATGGGATTAAAATGAATACCAATATGTCTTGTTTTTATGCTAAGGCCTCAGTAGATGAGAGTAATTTGTGGCACAGGAGACTAGGGCACATAAATTTTAAAAATATAAATAGACTTGTGAGGCTTGGTATAGTTGATGGTTTGCCTGAGAAGGCCTTCCACAATGACCACTCTTGTGTTGCATGTCTTAAGGGCAAGCAGCACAAGGTCTCATTCAAGTCCAAACAGGTGCATACTAGTTCCAGACCTCTTCATATGCTTCACATAGACCTCTTTGGTCCAACAAATATAGAAAGTTTGAACGGTAAGTCGTATTGCTTTGTTGTCACAAATGACTTCTCTAGATTTACTTGGACATTCTTTCTAGCTATGAAGAGTGACACAGCTGATGTTCTTATTGATTTTATCACTCAGATTGAGAAAAGGTCTGGCAATGAGGTTAAAATGCTTAGGAGTGATAATGGTGGAGAATTTAGGAACAAGAAGCTAGATGATTTATGTGCCAGGAAAGGAATTACTAGGAAATTTAGCATTGCTAGAACCCCACAACAAAATGGGGTTGCTGAGAGGAAAAATAGAACCCTAATTGAAGCAGCCAGAACAATGTTGGCTGATGCTCACTTTCCAATAGCCTTTTGGGCTGAGGCTGTTAATACAGTATGCTATGTGCAAAATAGAGCATTGGTTAACAAAATTCAGAACAAAACACCTTATGAGTTACTTTGGGGAAGAAAACCTAATATTGGTTTTCTCAGACCTTTTGGTTGTCATGTAGTAGTGTTGGATACTAGTGATGCCTTAGGGAAATTTAGTGCAAAAGGTGATGAGGGTTACTTCATGGGGTATTCAGTCCAGAGCAAGGGTTATAGGGTTTATCTTAAAGAGGACAAACGTATAGTTGAGAGAGTACATGTTAGGTTCTTAGAGAATAAACCTAGTGATCCTGAAAGTGGTCCTAATTGGTTGTTTGATTTGGAACCCTTATCTAGAACTTTAAATTATATGCCTGTCACTAATCCAGACATTGTGAAGGTAACTTCAAATGTTGTGGAGGAACAAGTTGTTAATGTTTCAGGTACACAGGTTCATGAGAAGGTTGGATCACAAGCAGAAAAGGCATCTCCTACATTAGAATATGTCACAATTCCCATTTGGACAGATGCCTTTGCTGCTGCTGCTGTTGCTGGACAAGATAATGGTGGTTTCCAAATACCACCAGATACAAACATGCATGGTTCTTCAGGCGCTGACAAAGGCAAATCTAGCGCTGACAAGACCAATTCAGACGTTGATGGCTCAGACGTTGACAACAACATTTCAAGCGCTGTTAGCCCAGACGCTGACAACCAAGATTCAGACGTTGACAACACTTATGGGCATCTTTTCTCTTCCAGTTTTGAACAAGGTGGACCTTCCAATATTCTTGAAGAAGTTCACATTGATCAAAGATAGTCTGATGAAGAAGATATTGGCAACATGGAGCGTGAGGTTGAGGACACCAGACTTTTTGAAGGAGGGGTTCTCACTTCCACAATGAAGAATCACCCCACATCTCAGATCATTGGTGATATTATGACTCAAGTACAGACTAGAAGATCTCATCAAGGTCTTGGTGGGTTTATTGTCAATATACACAAGAAGGTTGATACCCCTCTTGTGCAAGCATGTTTGTTTGCATGTTTTCTGTCACAAGAAGAACCCAAGAAAATATTTGATGCTCTCAAAGAACCAAGTTGGGTGGAAGCAATGCAGGATGAGCTTCACCAATTTGCAATTCAGGATGTTTGGGAGCTGGTTGATTGTCCTAGGTATGTCAGACCTATAGGGACAAGATGGGTTCTCAGGAACAAAAGAGATGAAAGAGGCATTGTGGTCAGAAACAAGGCAAGGTTAGTGGCTCAAGGTTATACACAAGAGGAGGGGATAGACTATGAGGAGGTCTTTGCACTAGTTGCAAGGATTGAAGCTATAAGGATTTTTCTAGCCTATGCCTCCTGCATGGGCTTCACAGTCTATCAAATGGATGTCAAGAGTGCTTTTCTCTATGGCACCATTGTTGAGGAAGTATATGTAATGCAACCTCCTGGTTTTGAGGATCCAGAGCATCCAGATAAAGTGTATAGAGTCAAAAAGGCTATGTATGGCCTTCATCAAGCCCCTAGAGCATGGTATGGTACTCTGTCTACCTATTTGGTGGACAATGGATTCAAGAGGGGCACCATAGATCAGACACTATTTACAAAGAAGAAAGGCAAGGATGTGTTGCTTGTGCAGGTCTATGTTGATGATATTATTTTTGGGTCTACTGATCCAAAGATGAGTGAGGATTTCTCCAAGCTTATGACAGACAAATTCAAGATGAGTGCTATGGGGGAGATGAACTTCTTTCTTGGTCTACAAGTTCAGTAGAAAGAAGATGGTATCTTCATCTCCCAGAATAAATATGTTGCTGAGATCTTGAAGAAGTTTGGCTTTTCTCCACATGAAAAGAGGGCTACTACTCCTATGGATAGAGAACACCCTTGGGGAAAGATTGGAGATGGAAAAGATGTTGATGTCAGGCATTATAGATCCATGATTGGATCCTTGATGTATCTTACTGTTTCCAGACCTGACATTATGTTTGCTGTGTGTGCTTGTGCACGCCATCAAGTGACTCCCAAAGAATGTCACCTTTATGCTGTGAAGAGGATCTTTAGGTACCTAAGATGCTATCCTAGTCTTGGTTTGTGGTACCCAAAGGATTCACCATTGGAGCTGATTGCATATTCAGATGGTGATTATGGAGGTGATAAGTTTGATAGGAAATCCACAACTGGTGGATGTCAGTTTCTTGGGAGCAGGTTAATATCTTGGCAATGCAAGAAACAAACAGTGGTGGCTAATTCTACAACTGAAGCAGAGTATGTGGCTGCAGCTGTATGTTGTGGTCAAGTGTTGTGGATTCAGAACCAGCTGTTGGACTATGGGTATAATTTCATGCATACTAAGATATTTGTTGACAATAATAGTACTTTATGCATCATTAAGAATCCTGTACATCATTCTAAAACTAAACACATAGAAATTAGACACCATTTTATAAGAGATTGCTTTGATAAAGGTTTAATACAACCAGATAGGGTTGACACTGAGGAAAATGTGTCAGATTTATTAACTAAACCTTTTGATGCTGGGAGATTTCAATACTTGGTAACAAGTATTGGAATGGTTAATCTCACATAATATGTGTTTTGGATTCTTTTTGTAGAAGTATGTACAGGATGATGCATTATTATTGTTGGTCTTATTGATGATTTAGATTTTCCACTATATTTTTCTAACACTGACAAAGGTTGCTTGAACACTGATAAGTGTTTTTGTAACGTTGTCAGCAATATAATTGTCTAACGCTGACTAAGCTTCCCTCAACGTTGTCATGTGTTATCGGGGCGTTGTCAGCAACAATGTTAGTTTTGTGGTTTTCAATCTGAATGTGCAGATGGTATTAGCAGTATACCATTGGATACAGAGTTGCTTATGGATCAATGAAGTAGCATTTGGACAAGTTTTTATTTATGGATGATGGTTGGAATGTTTCATTCCTATCTTGACATAAATTTTTTATGTTCATGCATGATTTTAGCAAACTTTTTGTATCATAGTTTAAGGGGAGGTTTTAGGAACCTTTAGGATGTTTGGGTATCCATATGATACTCTTATCATAATTCTAGATTGTGTCCACAGGTGAGTATGAGTTAGTTTTACTAAATCATGAGGCACTATAGCATGCATAGTATATCAACTTTGCATGCTGCCAAGACATTTTTGGCCTAGAATTGGTTGTGGTCTGTTGGGAGACTTGGGAATGATTTTGATATGGGATTTACCTGGGAGTAACAAGGATTTTATAAGGTAACTTGGTTGTTAAGAGTTTTGGTTAGCAAGGGACACTAGAGGACTGTTATGTCTATCTTGCTTATGCAAGTGTGCATAACTGGACAGTGCTTGCCGCCCTATAATAATTATCAGCTTTTGGTTATCTTCTCTAGGATAAATTACTTGTTAAGGTCATTTTTCACTTTTTAAAATATTTTTATTTTTGGACGCTGACAAGAATTTTCCAAGCGTTGTTGTGACCAAATTGGACGTTGACATGGCTATAGGCAAACGTTGACAAGATTATAGCCGTTGGGCGTTGATAGGTTATTTTTGACCGTTGACACTCAATGGGACCTACCCAGTTGTTACTTTTTGACATATTTTCAAGCCGTAATTTTAGGAGTTGTTACTTTCATTTAATGCATGAGATAACTTATAACTTTTTCAATATTTTCATGATTGATTTTTGAAAATCTTTGCCTATTTTTGGGCCAATCACATGCATTCTTTCTCTCCTATAAATTTGGCTCCTATTTTAAACAGGGTATCTATAATTCTTGTCTAACACTTTTCTCTTATCAACTTCATCTTCTTCACTTAAAATTAACAGCTTTCATCCATGGCACCAAAGTTTAAACCAACAGAATTGGAATTGGGGTTCAGATCACAACACAACATGATTGCTTATCTTGAAGCTGATGATGCTATGTTTCCCCAATACACACAAATGGTGGCGTATTTGAACGCATCCCCATTAAGGTATGCTCTTTCTCATGCACCACTCATTCCAGTCACACACATTAAGCAGTTTTGGAACACTGTTAGTTCCTCAACAGTTAATGGAGTGACCACATTGACTTCTATTGTTCATGGGAGATCTTGGGTGGTTACTGAGGCCTTGTTACGCCAAGCCTTGCATCTTGATGATGCTGATGATATAGCCACCCTTCCCATAAATGAAATAGAGCAAGGGCTTAGGGCTTTGGGATATCCTTTTCCTGATGAAGGTACTCTAAACAAGTATCATAAGCAGGAATTTCCCCCAGCCTGGAAGTACCTCATACATGTCCTCCTTCAATGTTTGAGTCCCGAATGTACTGCACACAATGAGATCAATAGATCCATTGCAAGTGCTATTGTGTGCATTGCAACAGGGCAAAAATATAACTATTCTAAAATGATTTTTGAGGGGATGTGTAAAAATAAGGGGACAAAAATGACTTTAGCTTATCCCCGTTTTCTGCAAATGGTTTTTAATGATCAAGGTTACTGCTCAAGGGATCACAATGATTTTTATAAGATCCCTGAGCAAAAGAAAGCTATTTTTCTGAAGATGGATTCACCACCCCATAGAGACCTACCTTTAACCCAAGCCATGCTTGCTGTTATTGCAGCAGCACAACCCCAACCAAACCCCCAACCTCAAATTGCTCCCCAACCACAACTTGAACCAATCCCTGAACCTATACCTTCACCTGAACACATGCAACTTGACCAAGAACCCTTCGACGCTGACACATCAAATGTTGGTGTTGATGTGCCTATTTCCAACACTGACACACAACCTTCACAATCCCAAACACCCCTTAACCAACCCACATCTACTCATTCTTCCACACCATCTTCCACACCCCCTGAATATAGGTTGATGAAACGCCAAAGGACTACTTGAGTGTTCTCCTCTGGTGGTCCTAGCCATGTAGCAGAGAGAACCACCACCACAAGTGTGGCTGGTGACCTGGATGAGGCTGGGACTATTGGTTCTGGCTTAGAAGCTGGCCAAGGCAGTCCCACCATCATTAAGTCTTCATCCTTGCCCAATGAATCTGACTTGGGAGGTCAAATCCCCATTTCAGAAGAGGGCAGACTGGAACTAATGACTCTTATGTAATTAACGGCAGTCTGCATTAGCTTGCAAAAGCAAAATGCAGACTTAGTACAAGTAGTCAGCTCACAAGGCCTTGAACTCAAGCAATTAAGGGAGAGGATTGTTGTTTTGGAAAGTGATCGTGCTAGAAGGGGTATGGAGGAATCTTCCAAAGGGGAGGAAGATCAAATAAATCTGAGTGATAAGGGCAGCCAGGATGGTCAATCAATGGATGTTGTTGAGGCCCTTACAACTTTGAAGAAACAACCAGGTTTTGATACGTCCTTAGTCTCTCCCACCAACTTAAATTTATCATTTACAGCTATGTTGAGAGAGGTTACACAAGGCGCTGAGGGAAAATATTTGAGCGTTGACAAGGAAAATTCGGACGCTGATAGAAGTATTTTGGGCGCTGATAGGATAAATTTGGGCGTTGACAGATCTGCACATGAAGGGGATGTATCCCAGTCATCATCTATCATCAAGGAGGTTTCTACTCAGGTATTACCATCTACCTTACCAACCATTGCACCATCAGATAAGGGTAAGGGTAAAATGGTAGAAGAAATTGTTCCAAAGGATGCAGCTCAAGTTGAATTTGATAGAAGATTGGCTGAACAAATGATAGAACAAGGTGAAAAGGAAAAGTCACCATTTGTCGTGACTTCAGAAGAAGAAAGTGATGGAGCTAGCTCAGACTCAAGTGTGATGATTATAGAACCAGAAAGGCTTGAGTATGGTGATGAGTTTGCTAGGGAAAAGTTGAGAGAATTGAAATTGCAGGTTGACTTTGACATGCCAGAGGTGGTTCAAATGTATCATGCTTGGGAAGACAGATGTATGGAGAATCCAGACTTGACCATTTCAGATCAAATATGGGGTTTGGAGCTTCTTCTTAGAGTTCAGAAGGATTGCCATGTAATATTGAAACACAAGGCAAGCAATATTCTCTCAGAGTTAAAAAGGGATAGAAGGGAGCTCTACTTTATGTTGCTCAGATGTCATGGAGTTGGATGGACATATCAGAAGTTGAAGGCTTTGACATTTGATGAGTTGGAAAACAGGGCTTATCCCATTTGGGTGAGAGTGCAGGAAGCAAACACTCTCAGACTTCTTTCAGATGAAAGAAAGGAGCAACTTGCAGAAGAAATGGAAATCAAGAAAGCTATGATGATTCCCAGGCCAGTGAAGAAGGGATTTTCATTTGAGTTTCCAAAAGATATGGATCCACTATATCCAAGTGAAGCAGTTATAAGAAAGAGCCTCAAGCTCTCCCCATTAGAAGCTTCAGATATGGTGCAAGTGTTACCATTAGATTCCAGGAACCCAATTGTGAGCTATGAAGAAGATGAATGTGGGTTCTGGAAGATTGGCAGATTTGGCAAGGAGGTACACACTTTTACCACTCTCATATCTTTGTTTGCAAGTTGTGATAGAGAAGACTTGGTGGACCTTTGGAGGTTGCTGGAGACCAAGTATGAGGTTGAAGCACCAACTTCAGCTAATGGAATAAAACTTTGGACCACATTCAAAAGAATGTGTGGGACAAAAGATGAAGATCCAACAATTTGGAAGGATCTTGAAGATGATCTCAGTGGTCTTCAATGGAGGTTATATTCAGCTGCTGGTGTATACCATTTGAGTTCTACAAAGTTTGCTGAGTATCTACTTGTGGATGCTCAGTATTTCATATCCAAGGCTATTTTGGAGAAGATGAAGGACACTCAGCTGGAAATAGATTATTCAAGTGACGTGGAAAAAGATTTAATCAGATTTATTCATTACCAATATGAGAAGGTTTGTAAGATTCCTCCTAGTCCTTAATGCTTATTCAGAAACTTGATCATAAGAGTGGATATCAAGTTTAGGGGAGGATTGTTGGGAATAAATTAAGGTCAGATCACTTGAGCGCTGACAAGAACAATTCAAGCGTTGACAAGAACAAAACAAGCGCTGACAGCTCAAGCGTTGACAAGTTAAAGTCAAGCGTTGACACATTGAAGACAAGCACTAATGGAAGATATAATCTACATGTTTATTATATTCTAGAATACTTCTAGTAAGGATAGAAACGACAATGTATTTTCTATATTTATCTTTACCTAGAATAGCTGATACGTAGATTATTGTACAAGGCTTCTTATGTCTATAAAAGAAGGCCTTTAAGTTAATATTTAATATAAGTTTTCATTCGTAAACATCTTTCATTGTAAGCAAGTTCGATATTCATAATCAAAGGGAAAGTTTGTTTACATCTTGTGTGTTCTTGTTTAAGTGTTAAATTCCGCATAACACTTAGATTCATAAAGCATATACAAAAGTTTCTCTACGTGTATTACTTGATCTAATCTCGTATAAACAAAGCTAATCGATCTAAGTTTGGGATCAACATCATGTTGTCACAAGTTATCTAATGTACCCAATATGACATCTTTTAGGCTATAACTACCTATCTAAATATCGGAATTGATTTTTGTTGGAAATGTGCACAATTCATCCTATAGCATTTAAGTCGATCTATCTGATATTTGATTTATAGTGTGGTCGGGCGTATAATCAAATATTTCGG
The DNA here is from genome assembly GCA_025667525.1 of Glebionis coronaria. Taxonomy (NCBI): domain Eukaryota; kingdom Viridiplantae; phylum Streptophyta; class Magnoliopsida; order Asterales; family Asteraceae; genus Glebionis; species Glebionis coronaria. The sequence goes on along the minus strand of JANFOE010001485.1, from coordinate 49,112 downwards.
CCCAACATAACTGTTTACGTACACCGCTGTCTAATCAACATTAGTTTTTAAAGTCACGTCATAGAATATGTTTGTATCCAACAAAGAAAAGGGGAAATCAAAATAATCAAATAATATGATTAGATCCTTTTTGTGTATTGGTGGTGTTCGTTTTTTAAGATGTTTTATATTTGTATTTAAATTTCAGTTGTGAATACTAAAATTGGTTCAAAAGTATGAATCTGAATTTTTTTAGACTATTTGTTTTTCCAAAATGTCTGAATAAACAAAAAACAATCTTTTCGCTATACGATAAACTGTAACCGATCGTCACCGATTCCTTACTTGAATTTTTCTAACAAATTATGTTTTGAATACCTTCAATATATTTCGTTCCTTTTCAAACATAAAATTCATAACATAAAATTATGCTACAAAATACAATTGAAAAGAGTATATTGTCATCCGTTAAAAGTAAATCTCTATTTGGTAATGTATATCAGTTGGTTGGGCACATCAAATATAAGAAAGCCATCATTCTTATCATTATTAAAAAAATCAAGTCAAAGATGGGGAGAAGATATAAGTAAATAAATAGATGTGGTATACATAGGTTTCGTGATTTCAGAAATAATAAGACATCGAGCAATATCTAAATTGAATAGAGGTTCGTCAGACCTTTAATACGGAGTATCTGATGTGAAATAAAAAAACAAACAACAAAAAACAATGAGCATCTGACCGAATCAGAAATAAGATGTAAATCAGATGTTTTTATAAAAAAAAACAAACAGCGTCGGATTTGCCATCAGGGTCAGCCTCATCGGATAATATTATTCAAACCCACTTGAATTTGTCACTGTTCTCCTTAAGCAGCCAAAACACACTATGAGCAATACCAAATAACATTGACGTGGCGTCATTGCATTACTATTCAGTCTTGGTTGTAGTTGTAGCTTTTTACTTTGAAGGTGAGCAGCTATGTGGTGCTTACTATTAGAGTTTTTGAATTATTCAAACTTTGTTCATTTCCTAGTCAAGGTAGTGGCCAATAATTTAGGGATATTATAGCTGTTATGCTACCTAGTCTCTAGTCTAACTAGGGTGAGTTAGTTGAGTTTATTTCGCTAAGTTTTGTTTCTATACGTTGTAATCTATGCCTATATAAAGGCATCAAATGAAGTCAATAAAGCAATAAGAAAAGCAGTAGCCTTTTTCTCTACAAAGCAATCTTTCTTTATCAATTTATCCAACAATTGTGGTATCAAGAGCTTGGTTCTTTCACAACTGGGTACTTTATTGTATCTTGTTTTTGCAATGGCAACTGATATAGCTTTTGGTATACCCTTTTAGGAAAAAAGGCAACAAAATAGTGGTAAGCGTTAACGAGTGATTTAGGAAAACCACAAGTTATGACCCAATGAGGTGAGTTCGTTCTCGAGGAGGCACGTGTGTTGTGTAATGAGTTGATTTTGATTGATGATTTTATTAAGAAGAAAAGAGGATAGAAATGAGAAAGGAAAGAAAATACGGTTACGAAGACGGATCGAGCTAAGACGAAAACGCGTTCACGTAAAACCGTAAAAACTACAAAATTAAAAATTTTAAAACCTAAAAATTAATTAAAAGCTAAAACAAGTCCAAAATAATATAAATAAGAAATAAAATCCAATAAAAATATTTTATAACCTTTTATTAATTAAATATTCAATTTTAAATGCTACTTAAAGCCCTAAAATTAAATATAATTAATCAAAATGTCCAAAATATGATTTTATTGAACAAATAACTTACTTATATTATCTAAAGACTAAAAAGTATTTTTTTCTAATTTTTAAATACTATTTTTTTATTTTTAAATGACTAAAAACTATTTTTAAACTAAAATAATTATAAAAAATAATAAAATAATGCTAAAAATAATCTACCAATTTTAAAAATCCTAAATAACTCTAATGAACAGAAGAAAAATGAAAAAGTTTGAAAAATATTAATTTTACCACTAAATGACAAAACTAGTTTAATTAAAACCCTAATTAAGTTAAATTAATTCTAAAAAATAATAATAAGATGAACAGTAAAATCGTTTTTTAACCAAAAATCTTAAAATAATATTCTAAGTCCAGGAAAATTGATTAAACTGAAAAATATTACTTTTTGGCACTAAAAGACAAAAACAGATACTTTAAAGTTAATTAAAAATACTAATTAATCTAAAAAATATAAAATGAACAGTAACTAAAAATCTAATTAATCAAAAAAATCAAAAATAAAATAAGAAAAATAACAAAACAAAAATCAGGTCCTAACTCAAATTTTTACCCACTAAAGACAAAAAAAACAAAATCTGATAGTGACATGTGTTGGTGTTTTGTCCTGTTGTATAGCAGGGGAAACTTGTGTGTTAGCAGGGGAAACTTTCTTCCCACTGCTAGTGCAAAATAATGGTCAGGAGACCTTTGAGCTTAGGAAAGCTCTTTGGAGGGCTTGTTTTTGGACATCAAGGCACCCCCACACCAATTGGGTTGTGGGGAGTCTGAGTAAACACAAAAACTAGCAATCACAACACAAAAATCTTCACAAATAAGCCACAAAGTTACTGATTAAGCCAAAGGGCAGGTCTGGTGACTGTTGGCCAAATTACATGCACAAAAATGATTTTCAACTCTTCCAATCTTGCATACAAGTCCACAATCTAGCATAGAAATGATTCAAAATCCTATATGACCCTAAAATCTAGCAGCCTAGGCAATTTGAATGGCAAAATCACAAAAATGTAGTCACACAAGCAGTTTACTGGATTTAAGCTATTTTCACTTTTTGATCATGCAAATGTGTACAATAACCTCCCAAACTGAAAACCAAACACACTTACTACCTAACAACACCCTAATAAGCACATAAGACAGGGTTAAACACAAGATTGCAGTCAATAAGCCCTACTTATCCCTTAATCCAAACACCCCTTTAAAAATGAAAAATCAATTTTAACAAGTCAAATCCATTGCAAACCTATCAAAACTGATTTCACATGCCTCTAACATGCATAATAAACATAACTAAGCATATACAATCAATCAAACAGTCACTTAAACAAACTTCACAAAATTCATGCAAGATCACAAAATACTGAAAATATGAAAAATGAAATAGGATTTTTACCACAAGGGACCTACATCCAGGTCCCTTAGTGACAGCAAGGTCACCTCCAATCGGCCCGGGCCTATGCTGATCCTTGGACAGCAACAAAAACTTACAACCCTGCTAAGAAAAACAAGAACACAAGCACAATACAAACTTTTGATTTTCTGAAACTTTCAAAACCTCTTAACAAAACTTGAACCAATGATACTTAAAAACAACTTCAATATCAGATAACCAAGAACACTAATCCACTTTCACTTCATAATGTTGCTTGGATTTCTGAGATTAATAGAATATTTTCAAAACCTTTTTTGAAAACCTTAAACACTCAAAGTGTTACACAATTAAAATGGAACACAGTTTTTAGCTTTCTAACACACACACACAACTTTTAACAATTATAAAAAAGGAATTACACTTGTTTCTAACACAAATACCAAACTTTTTATATTATCAAAAAGGAATTACAATGGTGAAAGCTTAAAAACTGGAACAAAGGTGCATTCACATGCGAATGCCCTTTAAATACTAACTGAAAGAACATTCTAGGTCACTAAATGTAACACCCCATTTTGATAAATGGAATGTCACGCGTAATTATGGCGTGTCATCAAAGCATGCAAGGTAATATGTAGTAAAACATACATGACCATAGGGAAAACCGGAATCAAACATCGGTTCCCAAACATAAGCGCAAAACATTACAAAGTAAATGAACTGAATGAAAGACTAAACAAGCATAAATATATGAAGGAAACAGGAGAAGAAGTCTATGGCAGCTTCCATCCTATGCTTGTCCTCCAAATGCTCGAGTCTTGGGTACCTGCCGTTTTGGAACATGGAAAGGAAAGTAACGGCTGAGCAAAACGCTCAGTGCACGGATATACAATATAGCATGAAATAGGATAAGCATGTAACATATAACAGCGGAAGACTAAGTTCTGAGTAGACTGGTTAAGTATCGAGAAAACTGGTTTTATAGTTTGAAAAGCCTTATGTTTATCTTATGAAAACTGTTTTAACATAAATATACCATAGCCCATATAGGTCATGAAAAGGTCACGTGCATGAATACTTGGAGGGGTGACCTCATCATGCTGATTAGAGGGGATGCCTCTAATCAATATACTGGTTTAGGTAGGAGGGATCAACTCCTTGTGAAGGATGCAAGGCACACACCACATTCACCATGAAATACTTAATAAACATGTAACTAGGATGCACCCATACGCCCCACATGATATAATAATATGGCCAAAACTGAAAGGGACGCCACGAGCAATCACTCCGCCGTGGGGAAGTCATAACATTGGTGCCTCCAATGTTATGGTTATGGTACCTCCATAACTAGGTGAAACTGGTCATGCTTGTATATGGCTATAGATTATGCTAATTAAACATAAGCAGTTCAAAACAATAAAACAAATACTGGGGAAAACAGTTGGCTGCATACGGGAAATCTTAATAAGGAAAGGATGTCCATACTGAAAGGACGGGAATCCGTACCTCAAGTCCAGTGAATAAACGAAAGAAAGACTCCTACTTCTGGATCACTAATGCTACATGAATACACACGTGTATAAGTATCGAATCACTGAATACGTACGGGGTTTCATGTCTTGTCTTAACTTATTTTATATGTTTTAAGTCATGTTTTACTGTTTTAAGATTTAATATGAGTTTATCTTATATTCTGGTTAATCTGATTAAGCATTCCTGGTATTTCATGTATTATTATGCTTACTGAGCAATATTAAGTAACTTTCCAAAAATAGCAGGTTTCCAAAATAGACAGTTTCCAAAAATAGAAAGTTACCAAAATATAAAGTTTCCAAAAATAGAAAGTTTCCAAAAATAGAATTACTGCTTAAAATAGATAAGTTTCTAAAAATAGAAAGTTTCCATAAATAGATATAAGCTGGTTAAATAAGCTAATAAATAAGCTTAAGTGTTTACTGATTAATATTCTGAGTCATAATGATATAATGTATAGTTTATACATGTCATTTAAATAAACTATAGGTTAAAGGTATTTAATTAAATATAATGTGATTTAATTAAATAAAGATATAATTACTTAGGTTAAAACATGCATTATTAATTATATTTGTATAACCTAAGTCATGAGAATTAATTAATTATAGGTCATGGTTTCAATAATTAATTAATTAGTTAGTCTAATTTTTCATGATTAAAAATGCTTAGGTTTAGCTATGTATTAATAGTAAAATAATTAACCTAAGTCATGATAATTAATTAATTATAAGTCATGTTTAATAATTAATTATTCACTATAGTCTAAATTAAATAGATCAAAATACTTAGGTTAAATCATGTATTATTAATTATTAATAATAACCTAAGTCCATGTTTTAATTAAATTAATTATATAGCATGATAAATTAATTTAATTAACTTGAATAAATAATCTTATAACAATAAGTCGTGTCTTGTTAATTTTAATTTACCTTGAAAATTAATATACATGTCATGGTTAATAACTTGTAAAATCATAACCCGTACTAAAGTATTATTTTATTAAAAATGTTGTCGTAAAACGAACCCGCGAAATCCTGTGAAACTGTGTGTGTTTTTATATAATGCCGAACCAAACAGCCCCTTAAAAGTTCTTAAAACAGTTTGCCAAACGCACCCCTTTAGCCTGTTTAAAACCCACTGCCAAACACACCCATAACTACCAGTTACCCCTGGCAGTTAAACAGTTTCCCCCTGTTTGTGGTTCGTTTCCCCTGCTAGTTATAATAATCCCACCGAGACCATCCAGGTCTCGGTTCCCACTGTTAGTACAAACACCCTGCGGGTGTTCCCACTGTTAGACCAAAACCGGCCAGCACCCTTTTAGGGTTGCGGCTGGTGGTGTGATTCATCACCGAGAGTCTCTTGACTCTCGGTTTGGGTGCCAAACGAGCCAGCAACATCCAAAAACACAAACCCATCTAATTATATTCGTTAAATATGTTTTACAATCCAAGAAATCGGATTAAAAGAGAAAAATAAATCGAATTAGGGTTTACCTTGATTAGGGTTTTTGTAGCCGAAACACACCCACTTAGATCCTTTAATACAAAAGCCCACCATTGTTCTTGTTTTCCTTGGTGTTGGTCACGGCAGAGGAGGAAGAAAAGAAAAAAAAGTGGCGGCTTGTATTTCATTTTAGGGTTTCATAAAGATTTGGTGTTGTCTAAAAAAAGAGATTACTCCCTCCCGTCCCTTTGTTTTACACGGCATAAAATACACACTTGGGCCTTGAGCCCAAGTCCTTCTCTTTTCTACTTTGTCCAAAACAGCCCCTAAAACACTTGTAATATTTATTAATACGCGACTTGTTTAAATGGTACGCGTAATCGTATTTAAAAGTGTCGTAAGTTTCTTACTTATAATTACCCGTGTTAAACGTAATTATTACGTATATAATTACTTGTCGTGTAATTTAATATACGTAGTAATAATAATAATCATGTTAAATGTCCGTGATTTCGTGTTACGTAGTTTACGTGATTAATTAGTTTTTGATCGTGACTCAATATATTTATTCGTGTTCATAATAAATATATATCTATATACGTAATTAATATTATTTCGCGTTTTAATTACGTTCGTGATTAATTAATGTTAAATACTTATCATGTGTTCGTACGTAATCGATACTTATCATGTTTATACACGTATGTAATACTTAAATAATAACACGTGAATGTGATCATACTGTAAAAGGAAAGTTTAATCTAGGACGTACGATCTTAAGGGCACTATTCATGGTAAAAGCATGCGGGTTTTACACTAAACCCTAGAAACTAAAATTCCAATGCTGCCCTTGGTCTTTGCTTGAAGAATCTTGGTCAAATTTGGCCTTCATGTGATCTTGTACTAGTCTTGGTGATGTCCAGCTGTTGTGAAGTGATCACAGGCGTCCATTTGAACTTGGGGACCAAGGAGTATGTTTTAAACGTTGATTTGGTCGGGTTATAGGGTTTGGGGGAAAGAGACGTGTGTAGGGGAGGGTCCCACAAGACACATGGGTGTGTCTTGTGGTGGTTTGTGATGTGGGTTTAGGTGAGAAAGAAGGTAATTAGGGATCTGGAGGGTTTGGATCAAAAACCCTTTGGTTTGAACTTAATTAAGCCTGGAAATATTTAGGGTTTAAGGGGGTAATTAGGCCAGGTTTAATCCAAAAAGGGAAAAGGTTTATTTAAAAACGTGTTTGGAGGGAATAAATGGGGAAAGGTTTGACTGGTTGACCACGTTTTTAAAATAAAACCGGGTTGGTGGGTTTGGTAGTGGGTAGGGTATGGGTAAATGGGTTTTTGGGTGGGTTTTGTGAGCTGGCAGTCACTGGTTGGGGGGGATAAGTATGGCTGTTTGACAGTATTGGTCCCCAAAGGTTCATTTTTCTTCCATGTTGTAATAAAATGCTGTCAATGCCTATTTAACACATGACAACTTTTGGCAAGTTGTCATTTGTGGCACACAAACTTTATAAACTTTTAACAAGGACTTCAAATGCAATTTTAGCATTCTTCAAGGGCTGAATTTGTAATGTCTTCAAACTTTAGGGAACCTATTCATAATTTTGAATATTTGAGGGGTATAAAGTGTAAATCTTCAAAAGTTGAGGGACCAAACTTGACAATCTTCAATTCTTCAAGGGTATTTTTGGAAATTCAAAACTTGGGTCCGGTTCATTGTGCGGCTTCGTTTCCCGTGTTCGTTTTTGAATGATTCTTGTGATCTTTTGCCATTTCCTCAATATCCGTACCTAAAAATACACAAGTAACAAACACGAGCATATATTTGGCAGTTTTAATGATATTTTATGCATTTTAAGCCCGATTTGGACGATGAGACCATGTATAAAAGCAGTCTCATCACTCTCCCATACTAAACCATTGCCGTGCCCTCACGCAATGCTAGAACAAAGTATCAAAGCAACTCCAAAATTCATTTTATTCACTTTATTGGAATGATAAACTAGCTACACTACTACTATTACTACTACTTGTGTTTTAGACATAATGTATGATTTTCATCGCAAAATGGGACGTTTAGGTTCATAGAGTAAGAACACGTGAATGCTTCGTTAGAAATAATTTCGTCGTCCTCGATTTTCACTTGATTCCATGCTAAGCGTGCAACGAGATCATTGTCATTATAAGTTAGTAATGCTAACACTACTCATATGCCCTAATCACGTACTTATCCTCCCATTATTCCTAAGTTGTATCTCTTATATTTTATGATGTCTTGAATGTTCACGAGGATACATTGTTTGACTTATGCGATAATAGAGATTTAGGTCTAAAAATAGAGTCCTAACGGTGTAACTAAGACCATCAAATCAATAACCCCTCCTAATAGACAACGATGTTAAAAAATTAAGTTGACAAGAAGAATCGATAAACACGGTTTTATAACGGTTTTGAACATGAGACTTATTACCAAGATTTTTATACGCCCCCTAACGGAAGGGCCTTATTATCTTTGGTTTACCTCCATCTTTTATTCAACTTCGCCATGAAGCTTTTATTATGACTTCGGTCTTGCCTTGCCTTTTATTATCCGCCATCATCGGTGGTTTTATTAGCCAAAGACGTATATCCTCACGCTAAAGCGAATTTTGGATCTTTAAAGCTTCGAAGATTAAGGCTTAATTCACTTTCAATTTTGCATAGATTTTAGGCCTTGTGGGGCTTCAAATTGTTTGCTAGATTTTGGTGAGCACTTGAAATCTTATTATTGGGTGAAGCTTTCGATTATTGGGGTGCCAATACTTCAAAACCGTGACGCTGGCGATACCTTAATGTCTTCCCAATTTAATTACACGGAAGCTACTAGAAAAGACTAGAAACCCAACAATCCTAACTAAACCGCTAAGTCAATATTTATTAAGCAAAAAATATTTACATGCGAAGGGACAATAAGCAAACAACGAGAACATATGAGTTTTTGAAAGAATACGAGTACTCTACGTTTAGCATAGTAACTTATAATTAACTCTATCATTTCTCGTCCTCATTTAAGAGACTTAGCCTAATGTGTAGTTAAGGAATCAAAGCTAAGTGCTCAACACGCACGGTCGAGTAAAAAATTACTCTTATTCTCGCCATCGGAAAACCTACATTCGTGTCTTCAAACACTTATAAAACATGAGAAAATTTTTAAAATTTGGCCATTTTTAGCCTTATTTTACAACAAAAATGATAAACAAAAAGATAAACTTTGGAAAGCGTGAAGGTTTGACAAGCCAAGTATCTATTCACCCCCCCCCCCCCCCCCCCCCATACTAAAGTTAAACATTGTCCTCAATGTTTCGAGTCTATGGGTGCAAACACCCCCATACTAGAGACGTAGTCGAATGCCTAATCTAGCATGGAAAGGGTGTAACCAATAAGTAATAGCCGTTTATGAAGTGTGCTAAAAACCTAAGGTTAGAACATCAAAGGATATATCATATGGATATTGAGAAATGTCTCCAAAGCAAATGATCGAGTGCTCCCATAAACGAACACGAGAGGCTCCAATCGTGAAGATCATGATCTAAAAACCACAATGCACAAACAATCACGGAACAAAGGTTGGAAGGGCACAAATCCCCTCACATTAAACTAATTAGAAAGCGATAATATGTACATGGATAAGCATGGGTCTCCCCCACGAGGCACCTTGTTTTTGATAACCGAGTCAAAAGATCGACTCGAATCCCCATAAATGTGATCCTTTAGGGATAATCATGGTGTGGTCAATTTTTGGTGGGGCTTAGGCCCAAAAACAACCGGTATTAAGGACTAAGTCCTTAGATGGTGCAGAATACCGGGATCGAAGATGGCGTTCTCGTTTTCATTGCAAAAACAAATCAACGCCACTTTGTCGTGTGTCAACACAAACTCAAAGAGTTTCAAGAAAATAGGAGGGAAGATATAGAAGGGTGGGACAATGGGTAAGTTTCTAAAAACATGAGCTACTCGAGGTAGACTCGCACCAATCAAATGAAAAGATTTTCCATTTATTGCATCGGTGGAAGACCGAGATTTCCCTTTATAAGCAATTCCAGGATCAAATATCTCGTCCTCGGTGGAGAAAGGGGAGGGAACATAAGGGGCTTCCCCCACACTAAGTCCACACAAAGCATCGTCTAAAGGAGAAGACGAGCTTGTAGTACTCAATACACGCGGTGATGACGGAGTTAGAATTGTAGAAAAATCTTTTTAAATCCAAGTTAAAATCTTTTCCTTTTTCATATTTTAAACTCTCCTTGTGAAAACCCGATCTGATTATGTCAAAAATGTTTGGTGTATCTAAAGCAATGTTAGTCACACTAAAAATTCTCACATTTTGAAATCTTTTTGGTTTAGGTGGTGGTAAGTTTTCAAATCTTTTGTCAACAAAGAAAACCTCCCCATCGGGATCAACGTATTTATCATCCGAAGAATCACTCGAGATTGGAATCGTAGGCTTAACACTCTTAACCTCCACCGGCGGAGGGGACGGAACTTCATTTTTCTCAACAACTCCTAAAACTCTATTGGAAATCCTTTTGCAAATGCTTTTGATGGGATTGACATTGTACAAAGATGTGATGGAATACACATGAGAAAGAGTGGAGTTTTGGGTTGCATTAATGACGAGTTCTTCCTCATTGAAACGAAGAGTGATTTTTCTTGCATGCACATCGATAAGTGATCTCGAGGTATCCAAAAAAGATCGACCTAAAATTAACGGAACTTTAGGATCGATAGGAATATCAACAACAATAAAGTCTACAGGATAGTAGAACTTTCCAACTTTCACAAAGACGTCCTCGGCAACTCCACAAGCTAGAATCGTAGAATGATCGGCCATTTCGATTGACATTCTTGAAGGAGTGAGATTTGGAAGATTGAGCGATTTAAAAATATCAAGAGGCATCAAATTAATACTATCACCAAGATCGGCCAAGGCGTAGCATTCTTCCATGTCTTGTATAGCACATGGGATTAAAAACTTTCCAGGATCACCGACTTTTTGAGGTATGCGGCTTAGAAAAACCGATGAACAACTAGACGATTTTTGCAGTTTTTCTTTGTTATTCAACATACTTTTGAAGTTCGCGGCAAATCGAGGCATCATGACTAAGGCGTCGGCAAAACTCATATTAAAATGAAAGTCACGAAACATTTTCATAAAAAGTTCAAATTGATAATTATTTCGTTCTTGTGCCTTTTCCTTGTCTCGTCTTGAAGGGTAAGGTAAAGGTGGTGTGGGTTGGGGCATAGTAGGCCTAGGCATCGGCCTTGGAATCTCGGGTTCCATGATAGGTATTGGTTCAACCGTAGGTGTGGTTTGAGCGGTACTTCGTGGGCTTGTAATTTGCTCCTTTTCAACCACAACCTCGGGTTCTTTCTCTTTTTCCTTCTCCATAGAAGTACTTGGACGAGAAATGGGTTCTTTGAAAGTTTTACCACTACGAGTAGTAATAACCTTCAATTCTCCTTTTGGGTTCACGATGGTATCACTAGGAAGACCACCCGAAGAAGAGGGCTTACACATGATAGCTTCAAACATTTTAGCTATACGGTCTTCAAACTTAGATTGCCTAGCATCCGCTTTTAACAACTCTTGCTTAATCTCATGTTGTCCTTGCTCCATTTTTTGTTGATTTTGTTGGAGACGTGTGACATTTCCTTCCATTTTATTAGCACGAGTTTTAAGTTCATTAGCAAGTTCGTTTTTAAGCTCGTTTTTCAACTCGGACCTTAAGCTAACCATTTCACGTTGCATATTATCAAACTTAGCATCATTAGCCTTAGCATAATTCAAAAATTCTCCTTGAAGATTTTTGGTGTGATCATTTTGAAAACCTTGAGTAGAAGTTTGAAAATCACGGTTTTGGTTTTGATTTGAAATTTGCCCATTTCCACCTTGATAATTACCCTTGTTATAATTCCTTTGATTTCCTTGGTAATTTCCACCTTGGTTGTTGTTTCGATAGTTATTAGCATTTTGATTGGGAGGAGCTTGATTTTGGCGGGAACCTTGACCGATTTGGTTATAAGTTCCCGTGGCTACAAAAGCATTCGAAGTGTTACCATCCGCGGTAATGCACTCGGAAAGATCATGAGCTCCACCACACGACAAACAACTCTTAGAAACCGCTTTCACCGAAGCGGAATTCGAAGCTTCTTGAGCTTTCCAATGGGACATAAGGCTAGCAAATCTATCAAAAAATCGATTTTCTTCATTTGCCTCATCATGTAAAGCATTGATACTACGAGACGATGATAAGCCCATTTTGGCAACACTCGGTGTGTGACGAGGGCTATAAACCTTAGACCTATTCTCAATTATGACCAAAGCTTCTTCAACCGTTTTACACAAAAAATTACCACCCGCGGCGGCATTCAAATAATCTCTTTCATGATCATTAAGTCCATTGTAAAACGTGTCGATTTGATGCAAGTCGGAAAAACCGTGATGAGGACATTCATGTAACATCTCCTTAAACCTATTCCAAGCCGTAGAAAAACTTTCATTTGATTCTTGTGAAAATTTAGAAATCTCATTTTTCAAATGCGTAGTCTTAGAGGGCGGAAAAAATTGGTTTACAAATTTTGAAACGAGATCCTTCCACGTCAATATAGAATTGGGTGGCTCTTTCTCTAACCAAATTTTAGCGGGCCCCGCTAAGGAATACGGAAAAAGCATCATCTTAATCGAGTCATTCGAGACATCCTTAAATTTGCACGTGGCGGTAAGACGATTAAATTGGCGGATATGGTTGTGGGGATTGTCCTTCTCATCACCACGGAATTTGTTGTTTTGGATCATCGACAACAAACCCGTTTTCACCTCAAAATTCTCCGCAAGGATTGCGGGAATCACAATAGCTTCTCCATAACCCTCGGTGGGTGCTTGAAGTAACTCCATCATAGTTCGACTCGCCATGGTAGGTGCTTCTCATACAATGGGTTCGTCAATAGGAGACTCCTCACTAGAAGGAGTAGTGGATTTGTTTCTTCGTTTACGAGCACGTCTTGCTTTAGAGCGAGTTTGCATAAACGTCACGTACAACGAGAAGGCGAGCAAAGAAGATTCTTTTTGGTATTTTGTGTTTTTTCAATTTTTTTGTGGTTGTTGATGGTATTAACTTTTTTTGAAATTGGTGAATGTATTAAGTAGACAAAAATCTACAAATCTCCTCCTTAATCAAATCTCTTGATTAAAGAAGCCTCAAGGAATGAAAACGATCACGTGGAGTGAACGCCTTCGATGACTTTAGAACGATGGTGGAACACCAAATCGTTCAAGAGGGTTTAATCAATAGAAACCAAGAAAATATATATGATATGTAATAATACTTTGGGCGGCAAAACCCTCGATTCACTCTCAAAATCAAAATACGCACAAGCAAGCGGAGGAAACGAGGCGGCGCGAAGCACTTAAGAGCCTTTTTCCTTTAGGTCGTGAAATACAACCGCCTTATACCCACCTTATAGTTTGTATTTTCAAGATTAAGCTTCACGAAAGTATTTATCTATTTTTGCCTTTTTTCTTTGGTTTGAGATTCGAATATAATGATCGAGTGATGAAATCTCGAATCAAGGTTGTGATTGCTCACGTATTTGGAGTACTCGTGAATTTATTGTTCTACGTATACAATATATTAATAATATTCACACAAAAACCGAAAAACGATAATACGTATTAGTAGAGTGCTACTAATACAAATACTATTTATGGCTAATATAAAAAACAACAATTGTTCAATCAAAACACAACACGCCTCCCCGGCAGCGGCGCCAAAAATGATATAGCTTTTTGTATACCCTAATTAAGTTAAATTAATTCTAAAAAATAATAAAAAGATGAACAGTAAAATCTTTTTTTAACCAAAAATCTTAAAATAATATTCTAAGTCCAGGAAAATTGATTAAACTGAAAAATATTACTTTTTGGCACTAAAAGACAAAAACAGAAACATTAAAGTTAATTAAAAATACTAATTAATCTAAAAAATATAAAATGAACAGTAACTAAAAATCTAATTAATCAGAAAAATCAAAAATAAAATAAGAAAAATAACAAAACAAAAATCAGGTCCTAACTCAAATTTTTACCCACTAAAGACAAAAAAAAAACAAAATCTGATAGTGACATGTGTTGGTGTTTTGTCCTGTTGTATAGCAGGGGAAACTTGTGTGTTAGCAGGGGAAACTTTCTTCCCACTGCTAGTGCAAAATAATGGCCAGAAGACCTTTGAGCTTAGGAAAGCTCTTTGGAGGGCTTGTTTTTGGACAGCAAGGCACCCCCACACCAATTGGGTTGTGGGGAGTCTGAGTAAACACAAAAACTAGCAATCACAACACAAAAATCTTCACAAATAAGCCACAAAGTTACTGATTAAGCCAAAGGGCAGGTCTGGTGACTGTTGGCCAAATTACATGCACAAAAATGATTTTCAACTCTTCCAATCTTGCATACAAGTCCACAATCTAGCATAGAAATGATTCAAAATCCTATATGACCCTAAAATCTAGCAGCCTAGGCAATTTGAATGGCAAAATCACAAAAATGTAGTCACACAAGCAGTTTACTGGATTTAAGCTATTTTTCACTTTTTGATCATGCAAATGTGTACAATAACCTCCCAAACTGAAAACCAAACACACTTACTACCTAACAACACCCTAATAAGCACATAAGACAGGGTTAAACACAATATTGCAGTCAATAAGCCCTACTTATCCCTTAATCCAAACACCCCTTTAAAAATGAAAAATCAATTTTAACAAGTCAAATCCATTGCAAACCTATCAAAACTGATTTCACATGCCTCTAACATGCATAATAAACATAAATAAGCATATACAATCAATCAAACAGTCACTTAAACAAACTTCACAAAATTCATGCAAGATCACAAAATACTGAAAATATGAAAAATGAAATAGGATTTTTACCACAAGGGACCTACATCCAGGTCGACAGCAAGGTCACCTCCAATAGGCCCGGGCCTATGCTGATCCTTGGACAGCAACAAAAACTTACAACCCTGCTAAGAAAAACAAGAACACAAGCACAATACAAACTTCTGATTTTCTGAAACTTTCAAAACCTCTTAACAAAACTTGAACCAATGATACTTAAAAACAACTTCAATATCAGATAACCAAGAACACTAATCCACTTTCACTTCATAATGTTGCTTGGATTTCTGAGATTAACAGAATATTTTCAAAACCTTTTTTGAAAACCTTAAACACTCAAAGTGTTACACAATTAAAATGGAACTCAGTTTTTAGCTTTCTAACACACACACACAACTTTTAACAATTATAAAAAAGGAATTACACTTGTTTCTAACACAAATACCAAACTTTTTATATTATCAAAAAGGAATTACAATGGTGAAAGCTTAAAAACTGGAACAAAGGTGCATTCACATGCGAATGCCCTTTAAATACTAACTGAAAGAACATTCTAGGTCACTAAACCCTAGCAACTAAAATTCCAATGCTGCCCTTAGTCTTTGCTTGAAGAATCTTGGTCAAATTTGGCCTTCATGTGATCTTGTACTAGTCTTGGTGATGTCCAGCTGTTGTGAAGTGATCACAGGCGTCCATTTGAACTTGGGGACCAAGGAGTATGTTTTAAACGTTGATTTGGTCGGGTTATATGGTTTGGGGGAAAGAGACGTGTGAAGGGGAGGGTCCCACAAGACACATGGGTGTGTCTTGTGGTGGTTTGTGATGTGGGTTTAGGTGAGAAAGAAGGTAATTAGGGATTTGGAGGGTTTGGATCAAAAACCCTTTGGTTTGAACTTAATTAAGCCTGGAAATGTTTAGGGTTTAAGGGGGTAATTAGGCCAAGTTTAATCTAAAAAGGGAAAAGGTTTATTTAAAAACGTGTTTGGAGGGAATAAATGGGGAAAGGTTTGACTGGTTGACCACGTTTTTAAAATAAAACCGGGTTGGTGGGTTTGGTAGTGGGTAGGGTATGGGTAAATGGGTTTTTGGGTGGGTTTTATGACGTGGCAGTCACTGGTTGGGGGGGATAAGTATGGCTGTTTGACAGTATTGGTCCCCAAAGGTTCATTTTTCTTCCATGTTGTAATAAAATGCTGTCAATGCCTATTTAACACATGACAACTTTTGGCAAGTTGTCATTTGTGGCACACAAACTTTATAAACTTTTAACAAGGACTTCAAATGCAATTTTGGCATTCTTCAAGGGCTGAATTTGTAATGACTTCAAACTTTAGGGACCCTATTCATAATTTTGAATATTTGAGGGGTATAAAGTGTAAATCTTCAAAAGTTAAGGGACCAAACTTGACAATCTTCAATTCTTCAAGGGTATTTTTGGAAATTCAAAACTTGGGTCCGGTTCATTGTGCGGCTTCGTTTCCCGTGTTCGTTTTTGAATGATTCTTGTGATCTTTTGCCATTTCCTCAATATCCGTACCTAAAAATACACAAGTAACAAACACGAGCATATATTTGGCAGTTTTAATGATATTTTATGCATTTTAAGCCCGATTTGGACGATGAGACCATGTATAAAAGCAGTCTCATCAGCAACAAGCACAAACTCTCTCAATGTATCCCAACCAAATATTCCTATTTTCAAGGGTGATTCATACGAATTTTGGAGCATCAAAATGCGGACTCTTTTTAAGTCTCAGGATCTATGGGACTTGGTAGAAACTGGTCTTGCAGAAACCAGTATTGAAGATGCACGGTCTAAAGAAAATCAAAAGCGTGATGCAAAAGCTCTCTTTTTCATTCAACAAGCCGTAGAAGAATCAATTTTCTCAAGAATTGCTGCAGCAACTTCTTCTAAAGAGGCATGGAACATTCTCAAAACCGAATTTCAAGGATCATCCAAGGTAATCACAGTCAAGTTGAAATCTTTAAGACGTGATTTTGAAACCTCTTACATGAAACACAATGAGTCTGTCCAAGAGTACTTGGCTCGGGTTTCTTCTATTGTTAGTCAAATGAGACCGTATGGTGAAAAAGTAACTGATGAAACCGTTGTTTCAAAGGTGCTAAGAAGTCTTGATCCAAAGTTTGATCACGTAGTTGCTGCTATCGAAGAATCAAAAGACCTCTCGGTTTTTTCATTTGATGAACTTATGGGGTCTTTGCAAGCCCATGAAGTGCGAATCAACCGATCAACCATTCGAGAGGAAGAAAAGGCTTTTCAAATCAAGGGAGAGCCAGAGTCTTCTAATCTGCGTTCAAGAGGACGTGGAAGAGGCGGTTTTAGAGGTCGTGGTCGAGGTCGAAGTAGTTCTCTTCATTGTTCGCATTGTAACAAAGATGGGCATTCTGAAAAATTTTGTTGGTCCAAACCCGAGGAGGCAAAGTATGCAGAAGAAGAGGTAGAAGAAAGTTATTTATTCATGACACAGGTTGATCCAAAAGAGAGTATGAAAGATATTTGGTACATAGATAGCGGATGCTCTCACCACATCACGGGCGACAGGTCTAAGTTCGAACAGCTTGACGAGTCACAAAAGTCTCAAGTTCGTCTTGGTGATGACAAGCAGATAAAAATAGAAGGGAGAGGTAATGCTATGGTAACATTACATAACGAAAAAAAGTTAATCCGTGATGTTCATTTTGCTCCATGCTTGGCTCATAATCTGTTGAGTGTTGGGCAGCTTATGGAGACAGGTCACTCGGTTTTGTTTGATGATGGTAGATGTGTGGTGACAAATAAGACAACGGGCAAAGCTATTGCTCATGCTTACATGTCACATAACAGGATGTTCCCACTTGTTTTTTCAAGTCACATGGAGTCGGCAATGGTGACCAAGACAATTGAAGAAACTGAGTTATGGCATCTAAGGTATGGACACTTGTATGTTAAAGGGCTGCAGTTATTAAGAAACAAGAATATGGTGAATGACTTGCCTGATATCAGGTTACTCACAAATGTGTGTGAGGGATGTGCACTAGGAAAACAAACTAAATGTTCTTTTCCAGTTGGAAAGTCTAAACGTGCTACTGATGTGCTAGAGTTGATTCATGCAGACCTATGTGGACCTATGAAATCAGAATCGTTGGCGGGAAGTAAGTATTTTCTTCTTTTCATAGATGACTATAGTCGGATGAGTTGGGTATATTTCTTGAAACAGAAGTTTGAATCCTTTGAATGCTTCAAGAAATTTAAAGCATTGGTAGAGAAACAAAGTGGAAAGAATGTAAAAGTGCTACGAACAGATCATGGAGGTGAGTTTCTTTCTAAGGAATTCACTAGCTTTTGTGAAGAAGAAGGCATTAAGAGAGAGCTTACAGCTCCCTATACACCAGAGCAAAATGGCGTGGCGGAAAGAAAAAACCAAACTGTGGTGGAAATGGCGTGATCAATGATGAAAGGAAAGGGGTTGCCTGATGTGTTTTGGGCAGAAGGTGTTGCTACAGCAGTATATCTTCTTAATATATCACCAACAAAATCCGTTTGGGACCAAACACCATATGAAGTATGGACTGGAAGTAAGCCATCAGTTAGCCATTTACGCGTATTTGGATGTATGTGCTTTGCTTTAGTCACTACTCAAAGACATAAGCTAGAAGAAAAGTCACGAAGGTATATTTTTATTGGGTATTGTGTTCAATCCAAAGCATACAGGTTATATGATCCTTTATCCAAGACATTTGTTGTGAGTAGAAATGTGATATTCGATGAAGCTGCTTCATGGATCTGGAACAAGAAGGCTAGTGAACAAGCAACCGAAGTTGATTTTGAAGAACAAAGTGACAGCATGAACGATTCACAAACATTTCCAACAAGTTCTCAAGAAATGACTCCAGAAAGCTCACCGAACTCAACACCAACTAAAACAGGCTCCTCATCAAATTCAGTTGAAGATTCTTCATCAGATGTGCTAACTCCCGTGCAGACAGTCCAATTACGTAAAAGCGAACGTGGTAGAATTGCTCGACGAAGATTTCCAGTGGAGGGTGAGACCAAATCACCAATGGTTTTATTTGCAGGGGATCCAGTTACAGTTGCAGAAGCCTTCGAAAAGGAAGAATGGATCGAGGCGATGAAAGATGATCTGGTCTCCATACAACGAAATCAAACTTGGGAACTTGTTGATCCACCAGAAGGTAAGAATGTAATTAGTTTGAAATGGATATTCAAAACTAAATTTCTAGCAGATGGTAGTATTCAAAATCACAAGGCCAGATTAGTCGTACGAGGCTGCTCACAACAGGAAGGGGTTGACTTTGAAGAAATTTTTGCTCCCGTTGCGCGCCTTGAGACGGTCAGACTCGTACTTGCACTTGCAGCTCAGAAACAATGGAAGGTATACCAATTTGATGTGAAATCGGCATTTTTGAATGGCGACTTAGAAGAAGAAGTGTATGTGTGTCAGCCACCGGTTTTTGAAAATCAAAAGGAAGAAAACAAGGTCTATCGACTCAAAAAGGCTCTTTACGGATTAAAGCAAGCACCTAGAGCATGGTACAATAAAATCGACACATTTTTTCACGAAACCGGGTTTGAAAGAAGCCAACATGAATCGACATTATACATAAAAAGACAAGGTACTGATCTTGTAATTTTAAGTCTTTATGTTGATGATATGGTTTATACAGGTTCTTCACTTCAGCTTATATCCGAGTTTCAAAATTCCATGAAGAGCATGTTTGAAATGACGGATTTAGGAGAGCTGCGATATTTCTTGGGTTTAGAAATTAGTCAAACTGCTAGTGGCATCTTCTTGTGTCAAAAGAAATATATTGAAGATACTTTAAAGAAATTCAACATGTGTAATTGCAAAGTGGCAGCAACTCCAATGAATATTGCCGAAAAATTAAGCTTAGACGATGATTCGGGAATGGCAGATGCAACTCTATACAGAAGTCTAGTTGGAAGACTGATTTATGTGACCCACTCTTGTCCAGACATTGCTTTCTCAGTTGGAATGGTATCTCGTTTCATGCACAAGCCATCGAAGCATCATTTTGGCACAGCTAAAAGAATACTTCGCTATTTAGCGGGTACTATAGACTATGGCATGTGGTTTCGAAAGAATAAAGATTTTTGCTTGAAAGGTTTTAGTGATAGTGATTGGGCAGGATCTGTCGATGATAGGCGAAGTACATCAGGAAGTTGTTTTGTGCTTGGTTCCACCGTTGTCTCTTGGAGCTCAAAGAAACAAGCTACGGTTGCACTATCGACTACCGAGGCAGAGTATGTAGCTGCTACAGCAACCACTTGTCAAGCAATATGGTTAAGAAGAGTTTTATGCGACTTAGGTGAAGAGCAGATTGAAGCTACTGAAATTATGTGTGATAACAAATCTGCAGTCATGCTTGCGAGAAATCCAGTACTACATGCTCGATCAAAGCATATAGAGATCAAGCATCACTTTATTAAAGAACTAATAGAGAAGGGAGAAATCAATCTTGAGCATTGCAGAACAGAAGTACAAATGGCAGACATAATGACCAAAAGCTTGGCGTCAAAGAAACATGAAGAATTTTGTTCTCAATTGGGTGTTACCAAGTTCGAATAATGGGAGAGTATTAGAGTTTTTGAATTATTCAAACTTTGTTCATTTCCTAGTCAAGGTAGTGGCCAATAATTTAGGGATATTATAGCTGTTATGCTACCTAGTCTCTAGTCTAACTAGGGTGAGTTAGTTGAGTTTATTTCGCTAAGTTTTGTTTCTATACGTTGTAATCTATGCCTATATAAAGGCATCAAATGAAGTCAATAAAGCAATAAGAAAAGCAGTAGCCTTTTTCTCTACAAAGCAATCTTTCTTTATCAATTTATCCAACACTTACCGTATCAGTTTTGCCAAGACCTCTTTTTCAGCATTCGGTAAAAATCAATTAATTATTTTCTCACCAAATAGAATGTTTATACGGATATAGTGCTAATTTAAAACACTTAAAAGTACTTTTCTATGTTCGAAACCAGATGTATTTCAACATTCAGTTTTTGTTTTTTCTTTTCATATAACATAGAGGCAAATTAAACTATGTGTTTGGTTTCGTTTACTCCACTTCCCGTAAAGTTTATGTCCGGAAACTATAAACTGGGAATCACGAGATCCCAACTCTTATATCTAATGTAAACAAAAAAAAAGTAGACATGAAATACCACTTACGCTTCTACTTTGAATGTAAATTTAAGGTCCATTCATGCCGTGTGATGGTTATCGACGGTTTTGACATATAGTTCAGCCTCATTGGGATAATGTGCATGTCAAGTTTTCGTGTTCATCTATTCTAAGCCACTTGTAGACTGAACTGTTTAACTTGCTGAAATTTGTTTTTGTTCACTTATCTATACAGATAAGAG
The DNA here is from genome assembly GCA_025667525.1 of Glebionis coronaria. NCBI lineage: Eukaryota > Viridiplantae > Streptophyta > Magnoliopsida > Asterales > Asteraceae > Glebionis > Glebionis coronaria. The sequence goes on along the minus strand of JANFOE010001485.1, from coordinate 27,665 downwards.
CAAGATTCAAGGCTACTTACCCTGAAGTTGACGTACAACCACATCCCAATTGAGACATTGTGGAATAGGCTAAACCCCTCTTAATGTCTTTTTGAGCAAGAGCTAAAGTAGCTCCTAAAAAACGTTAGTATCCCTATCAAAGAGATAAAATTCATTATGTGGGGTATGACTATGAAAAGAGGCATAAGTCGAGCTACAAGAAATATTCCCGCTGCTACCATCGTAGCAGCATGTATAAGAGCCGAAATAGGAGTCGGCCCTTCCATTTCTCCCCAGGCCTCTGTTATGAAATTCAAAAGCCCATTTGAAGAAGGAGTTGAATCTAAACCCAAGTTTACCCAGTTTTCGGATGTTAAACCTTTAGAGCCTACAACATACTCAACACCGCCCGGATCTAAGCCAATGAATCTTGATGCTGAGATGACAAATGCATAAACAACCCAAAATTTCTATTATTCTATGCTTAGCAGCGCATTTAGAATCTAAGCCAAGGGATGTTTTCATACGTGTAGAACAGTTATATAATCGAATTGCAATAGTTGCATTTCCATTATTTGGGAAAAAGGATCAAAATGATCACATATTATTACAAGAAAGAAAAAGAAACACAGATCATGTTTCATTCATTCATTCCAATACTTCTCTTCACTATCAAGATCTTCATCAGTGGACACTGCTTTCGATTTGAACCTCTTCACATCTTCAACACATGTATTCCTGAACATTCATATATCCACTGCCCGTGCAATCATATGATACCCACGCGGCCTCATATCCTCTGCATATTAAACGGCATTGCAAAACCACCAAAATACCCCCCCCCCCCCCCCCCCCCACTGCACCATCCTTACCCTTCCCTTTTCCCAGCGTCTTCAACACAACCTTCTCCGCAGTTCTCATCATCTCCTTTACTTTCTTATTCCCCGAATCCCACAAATGCCCCTTACTCACACTCAAATCCAACGGTCCCATCTACACCCAGTCAACACCATCAACCGCGCAATCTCCTCAATCCCTCTTTAGATTCCACCTGACACGTGATCAAAAAGCTCATCTTCGCAGGTACTCCAATACCCATTATCAATCCCATAACTCGAAACTCTAGCTCTTTTAAATATTAGTTAAAAATATGCAAATCCCTGGCGTTGCTGCTGATCAACGATAAAAAAAACAATAATGATGAAAAACAAATATTGTAAGGTATTTGTTAGTGCACTTTCCCATGCACCAGTACCTGTAAAAATAACCAAAAGTTGCATCTTTAAATATCAGAACATATAAATTATCTTGAAAAATATAATGCAATTTAGATAGGGATTACAGAAGTTATAATATTCAATGAGAAGCTGCATTCTTGAATGCTGCCCCGTCCACCCCTTCTGCCGTTCTAATTCTAGACAACACATTACCTTCAACCTTGATTCAACTACGATTAGCGGACGGCACCCGGATGGTCGCTCACTTTAAACTCCATCATACTCTTTCAGATATTTTAGCCTACATTAATTCATCTAGCCCTGATGGCCCAAGGACTTATCAGCTGCAGACAGTTGGGTTCCCTCCGAAGAAACTCACTGATCAAATTCAGACCATTGAGCAGGCTGGCCTTGCTAACTTATCATCCAGAAAATCTAAATAATGATCTTCACAAAATTTGTTAATGTGATCCTTTGAACTTTGTGCTTTCATGAACCATTAATTTATGTTATTAGAACTCTTGTTTAATTAAAGCCTTAATGGCTGTATTATGAGTCTTTAAACGTTGTAGACTTTTCCAATTACATTTATGCTATAATCATGTTACATTCAACTACAAATGCAATGCAAGTTCTTTTCTTCTCAATTGCTAAAATCGCTTGCTAGCTGATAATCTGTATAAAGAACAAAAACAAAATCAAACTCTAATATAATTTTGGAGGTAGAAAGAACATCTTTGCATTGGGACTACAATTTATCTTTAGCCAGCATGACGCACCTTCTCCAAGATTGGGCTGCATTGGATGAGTAGTGTCTCCTAAAAGGGTAACACACCCCATTCCCTGAGTATATCATATCCCTATCATAAATACTCTGCATAAACTCACTTCTTCTCATGTTTTGTTATCAGTGAGGTTACGTTGCTACACCAGCTCCCAAACAGTTCCATAAGCCTTACTTTTTTGCCTTAATGGTCAAACAGATATAGAAATCAGGTGCATACGAATACAAAATGAACATTAAATCTATCTATCACTATGTTAATTTCTTAATATAAAAAACATATTTATCTATCACATGCCTGAGTATCTATGCTTCTTTTTCAACCTGTACCAAACTAAGAATGAGCAAATACATGAATAGCATTCACATCTACATATTCCAAGTTTCAAAAGATCAATTTCTAAACATTCCCTGCTACATCTACATTTTTACACCTATTTTGATGTTCTCATGGAGTCTCGTCCTAGATAATGAGACTCACAATCAAAATAAAGGATATCTTACCACTATCTAGAAGCTGCATAACAATACAGTCCAGAAGAGGCGTCATAAGAATATCCTAAACTGCTGCTGTAATAATACCTGAAGTAAGAAAATATTCGAAAGTAAACAAACTGATACAAGAAGAAAAAGAAGGAAAGCAAATGACAAAGTGATACAAAATAGTATATTTATTGTAAATTAAACAGTAATAAATTTTGACTCCAGTACTACATCTAATTTGCGAAAGTATCTTGCACAATTTTCATGTTTGGTTAATATTTTTTAATTGCTATGCAGGCCAGGAGAATGCAACAGGTGGTAAAAGAACTGCCTCAACTACGATAAAAAGAGCAAGCAACGTCTGGTGGTGTATGCAACATATGAGGCGTTACAAATCATCTCTCTTGATGATGTGATTTTGTTCTACAAAAAACAATGAAGCCAACAGAATAACAAACTACACATTAAAGCTACAAAGTATATATCACATGGATAAAGGCAATGAAAGATCATGTAGGACAGCAAGGGTCATAGTAGGATTGTTTCAGTTGTCTGTAATTGCTCGAAATATTATCCGTGATTAATTAATGTAGTGATTAAGGGTGGCAGATGCGTTGTCATATGGGTCAAAACGGGTAAATTTTGCAAGGCAATATTGTGTTTCCAAACATACTTAGATGCTTATATAGATCTTTTACAATCTTCATTTAATCATCAAACTATCAGAGTTGGAAACATTAGGCTTTATTATTAAATCATGTGGACTAACCTTGATCGTGATCTCCAAATATGTGTATCGTCACTTGACCACTACATACCATTGCCACAATCAAATATTGTACAATACTGTTTTACAATCAAAGACATTACCAATAGAATACGAATGGCCTTACTTGAAGATATATTGCAACTTCGATAACCAACCGCTACGATGATGACGATGATAGGGTTTCAGATATTGTAGTCGCTAAGTAGGTAGGGTTGTTGATTTTTTTTGTTCAATTCGGGAACTGATGTGCATTGAATGTGAAATTATGTACATATACCCCTTTTTAGACGCGACTTTTTGACACCCTCTTCAAAAGTCAAATCCTCACTCCATTCTTGACGAAGAATTAGGCTGGGCAGGTAGTTACCCAATCCAGTGGTAACCTGACCATCCTAAGTGGACATCAATCATGCTAACTTGCATATAAACCCATATAACATTAAACTCAATCAACGTCCCAGTTCATTATCCCGTATGTAGCCCTTTCTGATTGACTAATATCCCTGTAAAGAAACAGGTCCCAAAAAACACATTTACAATCTACGTGTCAATTTTAAAATACTGATAGATGTGAAGTATCACTTAGAAACTAACTAATAAGACATAATGGTCGGCCGATCTACAATGCTTTCAACGCCACCAAAAGACGCCACAATGTATGGGATCTTCAAAGAAAATCAGAACATCATACCAGTAAACCAACATCTTGCTTATGTGTTTTAATTGAGGAATTTTTAGAGAGTAAATCGTCTTTTATAGTAGCTGCTGACACAAGTCTCTGAAAATTCACAGTCAAATTCTCATAAGATTCTGTATCAGATGGTTGCACTTTTTCACATGCAGTTCTTAAATGTTCATTCTTACTTCAGATGCATCAAGGTTCTCCTGAGAATGAAACAAAATGATTTGATGTTTGAACAGATCTAGAGGCGACAATTTACCTGCGAAAATATAAATTAAACTACTTAAAAAAAAATTTATGAGGTTGTATGCATTAAAATAGACTTTTAGTGGCTTTTAACCCATTTACTTATACAACCCTTACCGACCCATTCAAAAGTAACTGGGTTAAATTTGCTACCTCTGTATAAAACTTAGAGATATTCATTATATATACAAAGAATATGTTACCACACTCTTCCATTAATGCAGCAATTTGGTTAGATAACTTTGTTTCTCTTTTATTTCACTCATCCTCTTTTGCTAGGTTTTCTTCCAATTTAATGCTCAATTTGTCGCGCATGTTTTGAGATGCTTCTAATTCAACCTCTAACTTTAAAACTCTGCTCTGTAAAATGTTGTTTTCTTCTTTGGCTTTGTCATACATCGACTTGGTTTTCTCTAGTTCATTATGCAATTCTTTAATATCATGTTCAAGCATTTCTGCTTGCTTCTTTTGTGCTTGTTTACCATTCTGTAAATCAGTAACATTTTCATGCAAACTTTTTGCTTGCTCAACCATGACTGGCACAGTGTTCTTTATCACCACAAGTTTTATCGATAAAGTTGTGGTCAGATCATCGACGAATGCTGAGATTCGGCCAAATTCATCAGCAAGAATCTGGTTTCTCATGTTCAAATTTTGCAAACTTCTTGCAGCATATTAACCAATGTCCTTGGAATCGGCTGCATTCTCATCGGTTGTTTCTCTGTTCAAAACATTGTCAAAAACAGCAGGGACTAGAGCTATAAATGTTCCTGTAAAGAACACTTACCATAAACGAAAAGTTAAATCTTAAAAAAATAACATTATGTTTGAAAGGTATATTCAGTTACCTCAATGGCGGGCCAATCTTGCAGATGTTCTATATTTACTACATGAATAGCTCCGTTGAGGTTTTCACCCATGTACGGATATTGTTACTTAATCCACGACTTCCCTTCTTGATAAATTGGTGCAGACCCGTTTAAGTTAGATGAGATTGGTTTTACTTATCGTAGGTAGGATATGTTTTTCTTTATTTCTTATACTTCTCTTTTTCTTTTTGATTTCAAATAAATGAAATCTTTCTTCTTTTACCTTAAGAGTCAGTTTTGTTTTTTTATTTTTTGTTTGCCTTTAACGAAAGCAAATGTCTTTTAAAATACAAACATACTAGAAACAATCAATTACTTAAAAAATCAATTACTTAAAAGTACATTTAAGTAATATCAAGTTCATATCAAACTACAACAACAATCAAGTAATACCAAATTCATTCATTACATCGGATCATCTAGAAGTTTATAGGCTTTCACAATATGTTTCCAAACACATCAATAACTTATCAACAATCAAGTATGAACAAATTCGAATTCGTAAGATTAGATCAAGTGAAAATCATAATCAACTTCATATATTGAATTTGTAAGATGTTGTAACAAATCTTATGAAGTTCAATAACAGAACATTATCATTGTTGATGTGAACTCGAGAATCAGGTATTGGAGAACTAATCCATTTACACCAGAAAGTTAAGGTCAAAAGATCTTGTTACCTTTATCCTCGCAATTGGTTGTTACCTTTATCATCTGCTCGATCTCTAGCTCCGGTAGTTTCTTTTCATCAAGGTTCATAAGATTAGGGTACCTTGAAAAAAATAATACTCGCGTCTGAGATTAGGGTTTGAGAAAAATAGGAGGAAGCGTAGTTTTTTTTACCTTCGTTTTATAAGATTATGTTGTTCTAATTTTAGAGTATATGAATAGCATTGGTTATTTTTAGAATTTATTAATATTGTTTTGGATAGGAAATCATCAAATGTAGTCTGGCTTAGTGGTAAACCTGCATAATTGTTAACCATAAGGTCGCGAGGTCAAATCTTGCATTTGACATCTTTTTTACATAATTTCATAAAATCTTTATTAAAACTGCGTCCCAAAACGCGATTTTCAAAACTGCGTTTCCAAAACGCAATTTTAAACGAATTGCGATTTCAAATCCAAAAACACGTGAAAATTTGAGAATGGATTTCTAAAATACTATTGGTTTAGAGCTGCCATGTCACATATGACTGGGATTAGAGGTGTGGTTTCAAATCGTAATTATACCTATGTATAATATATATAATCTTTATATTATATATAGGTATAATTATGATTTGAAACCACACTTTTTAATCCAGTCATATCCCAGTCACATCTTTAAACCAATAGGATTTAAGAAATTCCTAGAAAATCTCCATTTTCCATGTTTTTTGTTATTTGAAATCGCAATTTTCTGAAACTGTGTTTTGGAAACGTTCTTTTGGAACATTTTTGAAACTGCGTTTTGGAAACGCTGTTTTGGAAATTGCGTTTTCGAAACAACGCATTTTTGAAACCTGCGATTTTGAAACGCTGTTTTTGAAAATTGCATTTTTGAAACGCAGTTTTTGCTTATTTCTATTTTTTATTAAAAAAATATGCCATTTGCAAGAATTGAACATATGACCTTTCGTTTAGGGGTAATCAAACTTACCAACTTGCTATAGTAGGGTTTTTGTTTAATTGTTACTAATCCATATACTTAAACTCACTAAAAATGAATACCTTTATTTTTTGTTTTTAATTTTCGAAATATTATTATTGGTTTTATTTTTAAGTTTCATTTTTTTTTATTTTCTAACTTTCAGATTAAAAACATGTTTATTTCAACTTTTTTTCAATATTTTCCAAAAATCATGAAATTTCCATTTCTAATTTTTTTATAGAAACTAGAAAACCCCATTTTACCGTTTTCATTTTCTTTTCTCAAATACAAATAAAACATGTTCACATTTTTTATCGTTTCGACAGTTTCTCACGTTTTTGTCACTTTTCTTTACGTCTCTTCATTTTTCACGTTTTCGCCACTTTTTTACATTTTTGTAAGTTTTTTTATGTCTTCGTCACTTATTTTTACGTTTTGGTTAGTTTTTCACGTTCTTGTCAGTTTTTTACGTTTTCATCAGTATATTTACGTTTTCATAAGTTTTTTTAAGTTTTTTTCTTCAATTTAGTATGTTTTCGTTACTATTTTAACGTTTTCATCAGTAATTTTAAGTTTTCGTCATTATTATTACGTTTTCGTTCGAACTTTTACGTTTTCGTCAATATTTTTACGTTTTGTTAGATTTTTTACGCTTATGTCATAATATATACGTTTTCGTCCGGATTTTTACTTTTTCGTCTGATTTGTTACTTTTTCTTCCGATTTTTTACATTTTCGTCAGTATTTTACGTTTTTGTCTGGTTTTCTATGTTATCGTCCGATTTTTATACGCTTTTTTTCCGATTTTTTTATGTTTTGTCAGCTTTTTTACGTTTTCCGGATTTGTTTACGTTTAAGTCAGGTTTTTTACGTTTTCGTCCGAGTTCTTTGTTTTCGACTGATTTTTTTGTTTTAATCTAACTTTTTACGTTTTCATCAGCGTTTTTTACGTTTTTCATTAGTATTTTTACGTTTTTGTCAGTAATTTTACATTTAAATCTGTATATTTACATTTTTGTCATTATTTTTACGTTGTCGTCCAAATTGTGCAAAACATTCTAAGCAAAATGTGAAAAACGCTGATGAAAACGTAAAAGACGCTGATGAAAACGTAAAAAACGGATGCAACATTAAAATACAGCCAAAAATATTAAAATACTGACGAAAACGTAAAAATTTGAAAGAAAACGTAAAAATACTGACGAAAAGATATAAATATTGAAGAAAACGTAAAAATGCGGACGATAAAGTAAAATTAATGACTAAAACGTAAAATTACTAAGAAAATATAAAATTACTGATGAAAACATTAAACTGCTGAGAAAAACGTAAAAACGCTGACGAAGACATAAAAACGCCAATGAAACGCTAAAAAGTCGGACGAAAACGTAAAAAAATCGGGCGAAAACGTAAAAGCATGATGAAACCATAAAAATCAGAAGAAAACGTAATAATAATGATGAAACAAAAAAGTTGATGAAAACATAAAAAAACTTGATGAAAGCGTAAAAGAACTTACTAAAACGTGAAAACAGAAGACCGGAAAAAACGGATTAAAACATAAAAAAACTAGCAAAAATGTGAAAAAGGTTGATCATGAAAAAAATGATAGAATATAGTTTCGTCTAAACATTGTTCTCTTTTTTAGAAAATGAAATATGCCATCTAAACGGGTGTTCAAGATTTTTAACTCTACCCTAGAAACGAAAACTTTTTCCTTCTCTAGAAATTTAGAAGCAGAAAATTATGAAAAGTTTTCCACAACTAAACAATCCCTTTATTTTTTGCATTTTAATTTTTGAAATATTTTTATTAGTTTTTCTTTTTAAGTTTCAAAAATTTTTATTGTCTAAATTCCGTAGTAATTTTCACAACTCAATAATTATCCGAGTATAAAGGTTTACACATGTAAAAATTGTCATGGAGTAATACAAAGTAAAAACAAAAATTGCAGTCGGGTAAAAATATATTTAAAGACCCAAAGTAACAATTGCTATAGGAAAATAATATAACGTTGTTTTTGTAAAATTTGGTATTTCTTTTATGGTTTATCCAAGTGTAAAGATTTTTGTTTTCATTAATGCGTGTTTGTGAGGTTTAGACATAGAATTTATTTTATTAATTTACAAAATATTTTTTTTTAAATTAAGATTGAATTTTAAATCTTTTAAAAATATTTATTTTTAATATAAATTTAAGAATCATATTATAGCAAATATATCAGGTTACAGTTTCACCACCGGGTCAACCCGGTCAAGTCACCGGGTAACGAGATCGATCATTGTGTCAACCTGATTGAGTCACCGGGTCACGGGTTCATCGTCAGTGGTTCGTTCATATAAAAAAAACAACCCCGCCCTTTGACCAGAAATAAACGTTGCTTAAGCGTAAACTATAACTAAAATATACTAAAGGTTAAATTAAAAATTCAAGAAACTAAAAACGCACAACAATAAACCCTTTGGAACAAGAAAAAAAATGACCCGCCTGTTGGGCGGGTCACGACGCTAATATATATATATATATATATATATATATATATATATATATATATATATATATATATATATATATATATATATATATATATATATATATATATATATATATATATATATATATATATATATATATATATATATATATATATATATATATATATATATATATATATATATATATATATATATATATATATATATATATATATATATATATATATATATATATATATATATATATATATATCTTTACATTATATATAAGAGGAGGGAAATGCCACATAAGCATTCCATTAATCCACGTCATCACTTTATTTTTTATTTATTTTTTGAATTTTCGTTTTAATTATAATTAAGTATTTTTGTAAGATATACGAAAATTCGAATTTTTGAAAAAAACATCACATAAATTTGTATATTGTAGGATTCGAACTCGAGATATTGTGTCCAGCATGCAACAGACCCAACCACCAGAGCAGACCAATGATTGTGACAGTTTTTTCAAAATCTAATTCAAAAACCCTTGATCACTCACTGCATAGTACACACGGTATTCTATGTATCAATAGCCATCAATAGTCACAACGCAAAAGAAAAACCAACGGAGAAAAAGCAAAACTCCAGGTGAAACCCTAATAATATCAATTCATTCACACACCGTTTGTTTACATGTTTGATGCATTATATTGTGTATTAGTTAAATATATGAATTGACTAATTTTTGAATTTGATTTTTAGTGTTTTATGAACCTTAGAGGTTTTTACAAATATAACTCATTGAATTTGTATAAGTAATTCGTTCTTCTTCATGGAACAAAGAAAAACAAACGATTCCAGGTTATGTGCTTTCTCGTCATGCAATGATACTCATGTTTATTTTTTTTATAGTTATCACTCCTTTCATTTTATGTTGGTGTATGTTTTTCCCGGATCCTGCACTTCACGTCTCCACCTGAGATAAACGAACAACGAATTGAAAGTGATGCTGAAACTGCTACCTAATGTTTTTTGGGTATTATTTATACCATGAGTTCTGCATCTTTTCTTCTAAAACCCCTAATTTTTTTAGTATTATGTATATCAGAAGTTCCTTATATCTTTTTTATGGAACCCTTTCAAAACCCCATTGATAATGTTTCTTTATACCCATTTTATCAAAACCCTGATACTAGATGTCAAATATTGAGTTGCAGCTGGATGGTTGTCGTCACCTTCATCAATATCAAGAGTTTGCAAATAAATCTCCTATTTTTCCAGTTAGATGGGAAAATGAGAAGCATTGGACTGCAAGATACAACAAACCCGATGCTGAGATTGTTGACCACCACACGTAAGAGAGCAAGTAGCATTTTTGAGTTTTTAACATTGTCATTGCATTTGATAAAAAAAAAATCTTATTAATTGTGTGTATTTGCTTTAGATACTCTATTGTTGGAGATGGTTGTCAAATGGAAGGTATTGCAAATGAAGCATCTTCACTTGCTGGACACTCGGGACTTGGAAAGTTGATTGCTTTCTATGACGATAACCACATTCTCATTGTTCGTGATACCAAGATTGCCTTCACTAAGAGAATTGACACAAATTTTGAGGCTCTTGGGTGGCACATCATCTTGGTGGAGAATGGTAACACTATTATGATGTGATCCGTGCTGCCATTAAGTAATCCAAGGTAGTGACTGATAAGCCCACTTTGATCAAGGTTAGTGACTATACAATTGTGTTAAAGCGTGAAAGAAATTTGTTTATTTGGAGTTTAGTAAGATATTTTGGTGAGTTACAGGGGACAACAACATATTGTTTGGCACCGTTGGTATTGTGGTGGTTACGATCCTAGAAATATATTGATTTATAATAGATCATCCACTGTATTCATAACTTTTTAGCTTTTTAGAATATTCTGAGCTTTAAAGTTTCAGCAAATCACAGATGCGTAAAGTATAAACTATTATAACATTCTTTTGCACACTCATTAGTGCAGGAAAAACAAACATGTTCTTGATTTAAGGGACTATCTAGAGAATAAATACAATACGAGAGCAAAATATCATAGCTTTTTATCAATAAATTCAGTTCGTGGTCTTTTTCTTTTGAGTTCAAGTATGCCTACAAGTTTGTACTCTGTCGATCTTGACCAGTTAAACTGTTTGTCTTTTAGTCCCATGATTTTCGCGGAACAATAATCTTTAAAACCTTCCAAGATGCTTATTTACTGTTCTATTACATATGGGGATGACAATAAACTAGAAGGATTTTTACATGTCATTAATCTTTGAAACCTTCCACTCATATGCTGATAAGCATAAACTAGCAGGATTTTCAACAATTTTACTAGAAAATTATTTTCTTTGTGTGTGATGGGTAAAAATATTAACATTTGTTAAGGATTTTTTTAAGACTGCTTAGTGTAGAGGAACATCTCATGAGTTTTTGGATACCCGACTCTGTTGCACCAGAATTAAAATAAGCAATATGTGCGATCTTACGATAAAGATCATGTTAACATCTTACTATGTTTTTCAAAGTATACGATATTAGGAGCTTCTACGCAAAGAATATTGTTGTCATTTGATTAATCAGCTTCTACTCCAAAGCAAACAAATGACACCCTTATGTTATATTGGAGAATATTTTAACATTGGTTATGTTATATTGGAGAATATTTTAACATTGGTTCAACAAAAGAGACTAGCAGGTACCTAATGGCACAATAGCTAAAAAATCAACAAGTTGGATTCCAACAAAAAGAAACTTTTACAGGAAAAAATAAAAGTCCAGTGGATATTTAGATTGGCACGAATATATTCTTCCATATAATTTATGCTCGATTATGTAGTTGGCGTATACGATGACACCCCTTAAGGGCATTTTGTTAGCAAGAAAATGTTCCACAGGACGCTAAATAATTAAAATTATGTTGATACTCTAATTGGCATGAATATCTTATTTAATTCTGATATATAAAAAACCAATGTAATAATAAATCACCAAGGTGAAGCCGATTTTGTGTTAGTGCAGGGCTCATAAGCAAATCTGAATTGGCTAATCCATTTGGCACATCCTATTATGTCTTTATGAGAAATCTTTCAGTCACATTGATTAAATGCAAACACAGCCTACTCATAAGAATCATCTATTGGAATAGGAAGACTTGATGTTAAACTGTAGACATGTTTTCATAGAACTAAAAACATGTGATGTTTCAGATTATAAACAAAATTCAATAGTGTTAGACCATATTTATGCATAAAAGGTAACTGATACGATCGTTGAGTCTCTCAACTAGAGGTGGTAAAACGGACGGCAGGCTAAACGGACGTTGGCTAAACAGGCCGGCTAAATGAGCGGGCTAAACGGACGCAAGCTAAAATGGGAAAAAAAACATATAAAACGTAGAAATAAAAAATAAAAATACTTGTTTAAAAGCCGGGGATAAAAATTAAATATAAAAGATTCGTCGAGTAGCCTAATTAATATTTTACATGTGCGCCCATTAAGCCCATTTAGTTTCTTACACGTGCGCCCATCTAGCCTGTCAATAATAGTGAATTAGCAAAAATGGGCTCCATCTTTTTTTGAAAAATACTAAAAAGTGCTTATATTTATCAAAATCACAAATTTACTACCTCTACTCTCAATTAACACCTTTTTTCATGAACAGGTTTGCATTAAAATTAACAATACCAAAAAGATAAGATGATATATAAAATGGAATGAGTAGAAATTAATGCGGATCCTAAAATGCAAATAGATATAAGTGAACACGATGCATCGACTCTTAGACTAAAAGAAGTGGTACCAGAACCAACTCGCTCCACTACAGCGTTATATCAGCTTTTAATAAACTCATTACAACTCACTCATGAGGCTAATGACACTCACTAAAACTCACTCATGCTCACCTTACATACCTATTTTTTTATTATTTAAACACACCTCACTCACCAAAAACACCCAAAAATAAACCTAACTTAAAAAATAAAACCACCCGAGCTCACATATATAAAACTCACGCTGATAAGTTTGCCCCATAATTTTGATGAAAGCCATCCAGTCAAGCGTGAGGGGGTATTGGGGGAATGATAGTCACGCATGGGTTATGGTGAGTCGCTCGTGGCTTTTTAGCCACTCCGGTTAGCTTTAGTTCAAATATAGATGACTCACATTACCTAAATGCGTACACAAGCGTAAAAATCTTTTACTATTAAATAACAATAATAAAAACTACAAAAATGTAAATAGATACATATTAAACAACTATGGAATATTAAAAAAAACTAATTGCTTTTACTATTAACTCATAGTTGTGCGAATAAACAAGCAAACATACTTAACAATAAACAACCAATACAAATTACAATCACAACATATAATAAATTATGAAAAAACATTAACAACAATTATCTCTAAAATAAGAAAAACATTTATATTCACATACCAAATAAAATATGTAACCAAAATATATCAACGAAAACCACAAGTCATACGCGCCCATCGGGCGGGTTTTGCAACTAGTATATATATATATATATATATATATATATATATATATATATATATATATATATATATATATATATATATATATATATATATATATATATATATATATATATATATATATATATATATATATATATATATATATATATATATATATATATATATATATATATATATATATATATATATATATATATATATATATATATATATATATATATATATATATATATATATATATATATATATATATTATATATATTATATATAGGTATAATTATGACTTGATACCACACTCTTAATCCCAGTCATATGTGGCATGACGGCTATTAGCCAATAGTATTTCAGAAATCCCTAAAAGATCTCCAATTTCCACGATTTTCATGATTTAAAATCGCAGGTTTCTGAAAATCGCGTTTTGGATTCGCAATTTTAAATATCGCATTTTGAAACGCAGTTTAAAACTTTAGATAAGGATTTTCGGATATTAGGTAAAAAATGTGTCAAATGCAAGGTTTGACCTCTTGATCTATGGTTTACAAGTACCCATGTTTACCACTAAGCCAAATTACTTTTTGATGTTTTTCTATCCAAAACAATGTTAATAAATTCTTAAACACATATCACGTTTAAGAAACACATTCAACTCTTTATTTTAAAAAAACATCAGGTTTGTGATACCTAAAACCCTAATCTTCGTCTTAATCTTCATCTTCATCACACACCTATGAAAAAACTCTAATCTCCATAATTTAAATATATACATCTGTTGAGATGCGTTTTTAGCAGAAACATAACACGCCTTTGATGAAACAGATAAATCAGAAGGTAATGATCAAGTTGTAATGATCAAAGCATTCCGACTCTTGGCTAAATGTTTTATTTTATAAAACGAATTTACTGAGCCAATCTTAATTGATAATTTAATGCTTAATAGAGTATTGATATGAACTCAGGGGTCTAAGAGATAAATATAAAATCTGCTGGAATATTTAGTTTTATTTATTTATTTACTTTCTAGTTATTAAGTGCTTTCCTTGTTTAAGTTATCTTGTTTAACACGATTACTGAGGGGTTAGGAGTCTATCAGTTTAGGAGGAGGGAATAGAACCGGTCTTCGGACTTGGAACAGCTTTATATTAGGGTTTATTGTTCTCTTGTTTTCTGTTTTTCTTTATTATTAATAAAATCATCAGCAAGTTCGTATCAAGTATCACACCGTTTGTAGGTCAAGCAAGATTATGTGAGGCTTAAATGATTCTTTGGACTGGGTTCCTATAATGTTTGTATGTGAATTGAAGCAACGAAGGATGGTAACTTGTGTTATTGTCAATAATTTGCTTAAATATTATTATAATTGTAGTATTATATTTATTTTTAAAACTGAGGGGAAGCTGAGAAGTGTTCAAAAGTTGAATACATATGAGAAAAAAGTATACAATTTGATTATAAATGCCTCTCATAGTGGTAGACAGGAATGTGTTCGTAGTTGCAAGATTCAGTTTTTCCTTATAGAATGAATCACTAAGATGTTAGATCTTAAGATTACCTCATTACTGCCTTTCAAAAAAAAAAGATTACCTCATTACTATTGGTAATTTGACTTCAATTTATGTTGCCCACTTTTATGTTTAAATGAATAATTGTTTGTTGTAACAATGAGAACTACACTTTGTTCGTTGTTTACAATTGGCAACAAATTTCTTATTGTTTTCAAGAACTTGATTCACAGCTGTTTTTGCATTCCACTACAGGTAGCATAAACTACAAAAGGGGTTTACACATTGTTTCTGTATTGCATATGCAATGATGGAGGAGTTTACACACGCTTTAACTGATAGATATAAAAAGAGTTTTTTTTGCTACACATGAAGCGAAACAGAGATTAGCTAATAGCAATTTTCTGATTTGCGTGTACTCATTCCTAAATTCAGTTGTTATTTTTTTTCTTATCAATTCATTTGAAGTCTTTAGTAGGGCGTTTGTGTTTTTCGCTGTTTAGGAAGTTTCACTTGCTGATCCGTGGGACGTTTTCTTGTAGCATGACTCAGTTTTAGAACCTGAAAATGAGTCGCATGACATAATTGTTGTCACAAGTATTGAAAAGCTCATGCTCAGGTAATATTCATTCTGAAAATTAGGCAAATTTTTGTTGTACATACTGGCTTCGATTAAGTTATGTTTATTCTTTTGTTTCTTTACATATTTCCATGTTTATTAGCTTTAATTCATGAATCTTGAAGTTACAAGATACTTTGGCTCTATAGATATGGGGTTCTTACTGTGTCATGTCTTCTTGAAAATACTAGGGTTCGATAATATTAACTTTGACTTATATGTTAAGGTTGAGTAAGCCAAGACTGTGAACCAGTGGATGTAAGCAAGTAACTGTCTGAAATGGGTGTGTTTGGTGTGTCGTGGGGCTAAAATGAATGGGTTTTGTGTGTTGTAATATGGGTTGCAACAGGTGTTTCTATTTGCTGAATTTGGGGATGAATTGATTTGTTGGGTGTTAAAATAGGACCATTCGGGTGGTGAAATATGTAGGTTTGGGGTGATGAAATTGGAGCCGTGAAAGATATGTTGCAAGTGCTTGCCTTTTATGTTGATATCCCATACAGTAAGGTTATTTATATTCATTTATCTACAAATTGTTTGCCAACTTGCAGAAGAGGGTATTTAAAGCTTTATCATGGGAAATCATACTCATTTACATCAATAGCAAGAGCCGCGAGCATAGAAGATCTTGGAAAGAAAAAAATGATATGGAAAGTTTTGGCTAACGCGTGAACGTCCTGAAGTCTTCTAAATTTTCTCTGGATAAGAAAAACTAAAAGATGAGGCTGATGAACAAAGGTAACTTTTCAACTGATATGATTATACATTATGTGAATCATTTATCGTATACAGAGTATGTTGATGTAAATATACGTGTTTGAAGTGCTTGGTTCCCAGCTGCAGCGTTGTTAGGTACGCTCGCCTTAGTCGAATACTTGATGCATACATTAAATCTTTAATCTTGCATCATCTTGACCACGTGCATAACTTAACAACATCAAAACACTCTTCCTTGATTATATATACAAGATTTTGCTGCACATAAGTATATCACAACGCTGCACTTATTCCAACAAAGGGGTAAGTAATTAATACGACTATGATTGATATACTCAGATATCCAACAATCGTAACATTTTCACCTGTTGTATTTCAACAAATGAGATGATATATAATCAATGTTGATATTTTGTTGATCAACCTAACATCAGCCCAACGGCCAAAACGAGTAGTACCAAAATTGAAATTTAAACATCGATGTGAAACTATTTTAGGTAATTACACATCTACAAGGTACATTAGATTAGTAGTACTGTCATCAAAGTATATTTGTGTGGTAAAAACCATTCAGTGATTACAACCTTTTTAAGTCTTTATATTTAATGATTAGAAATTCCACTGTAATAATTAAAAAGATTGGTTTTGTGCTTATAACCAACACATAAAAGTAACCAACACACAAATTAAGGACACATGTTTTTAGCATTTTACAATCACTGGTCTTTGTAAAATGATTATGGGTTGCCAAATCTTTAGATATTACTATAATAAGTCTACCAGCATACTAATAATGTTTCATTATGGGCATCCAAATCTGTAGATATTACTATAATAGAGCTTTTATTCTGGTTCGCAGTGTGCGCATTTATGCAGGTCCTAATCTATTTGAAACTTAATGTTTGACCTCTAATGGTGTTTGGGATTGCGTTTTCATGTAACATACAATTAGTTTTATGTGTTTTATTATAAGACTATTTACCACTGCCATAGCAAGACTTGCAACAACATTTAAAATCATGTATTCCATTGTTTGTTGTTGTATACGTGTTGATAAGGTTTACGCGGTGGAGTTTTGAAAGTAACCGCGATGGATTTTCAAACAGGTGGTGGATTTGTGGAAAAGATCATGATAGGTGTCAGGAAGCACGAGGCGGCGTTGACGCCAATGCTGAAGACAAGGGTCTTGTGATACTATACTGATCCAACTTAAACAATTAGTTTTTTCTGTTGGTGATCATAAACTAAAGAATATTAAAGTGATTGTCGTGCAATGTATGGTTTCTCTTAAGAATAACAATGACTATTTGTGTTATTTATATTTGAAATATGGATTTGAGTATGATACAAACAGTGTTGTTATGGGTTTAGTGCATCTGTCATGGCATTTCTGTCAGCTTCCCGAGATTCATTAGATCCCGCTCAGATAAGAAGCCGAACGACTCAACTACATCTACTCATATAGCAGGCATGCTTCATTGGCAAACCCGAAAGATGGGTGTGGCTGTAACTGAATGGGATCAAATGGACATTTAATACGTTTCTTTGTATCACATTTGAGTTGTTAATGGTACGCTTTGCTTACAGTAAATATAAACCATATACTTTGTTACTCATTTATGATAATCTATTCCGAGGAGCCCGATATAACTGTTAATTGGTCTTTCTTTTTTGTAGGCAAAAGATCAGATGCAACGATTTAAGAAGCCTTCAAAGTCAGCCATCTTTCCACATGTTCTATCTGGTTGCTTGTGTAGACTCTTGCTGTAGCTCGGGCCTTTTTGTACTTGGCTGAGGCTAGAGTTGATAAACAGCATATGAAGATGGTTAAATGGGTTCTTGGTCAAGATCTTATGGTTTCTCAGTTTGTTGCAGGTGATATTGATAACAAGGCATCTGTTAAGTAACATTTTAATTTGAACATTTTAATAAATGTGATTGTTATATTTGTTTAATTCACGTTAGAGGGTGTTTGGATAAGCAATCTCGTAAGCTCGAACAAAACTTTTTATTATTTCAGAGCAAACAAGTGCTTAAAATCAAGTAGGTAATGCAGCAAGCTCACAAGCATTTTTATAGTATGCAATCCCAAACACCGATTAGTACACAAAGTTGGAGCAAGAACTGTCTGTTGGTTGCGTGCTTTCTGAATTTGGTATGTGTTCTTACTATTATATGTTTATTTAAATCTGAAATTAATTTACAAATTTTAGCTAAGAAATTCCACAACACCTAAAACCAACACTGAATACTCATGTCCTGCTAAGACTATGAAACCGACTACGATCTCTACTTTTTCTGTCAATTTCAGCTTCTTTTTATCTATATTGCAGATCTCCACACTATTGGAAAATCGGACAATGCATTTAAATTAAGCTTGCCATTCATTGAGTTTTTGGTTCGAATTTACTTGCACATATCATTTTAGATTATTGCACAAAGATACATATTGGACACAGAGATACATATTGGAGCGGAAGCGTAATAGATTATTGTACACAGAGATACCTATTGGAAAATCTGGCAATGCACTTAAATTAGGCTTGCCATTCATTGATTTTTTGGTTCTGATTTACTTATACTTATCATTTTAGGACTGTCCAGTAACAACAATAACCAAAAGAAGATCTGATTATCCTTTTATTTATTTTGCAGACCTACACCTAGGTTGTTGGTTGGATCGGGTACCTTTAGTTGCCTTTTTGTTTCTTGGGGTTTGCATCTTTTTGCTAATTTGCTTTTTGTTTCTTCGACGTCAACTATTTTTTGAACAGATTCATCTTTTATTGCAGAACTTGCAGGCGGTGTTCCTCATTTTGAACCAATTTAGGTTGTATCTGAATGATGGCATAGTTTATGTGTTTTTGTAAACTAGAAGTTTTAAATTCAATCGTTTTGTCTATTGTGTGCTGCTTGTGCCCTCATTTTCTATATGGTTTTAACTTGGTATGACCCCTATACAGCAACAAAAAAAGCCTTAAGTAGCCATCCCAACACAAAATTAGCCGAGCATAAACACCAGTAATGAAGAATCCAACGAATAAAGATGAAGTCACGTGGTACACAGAACATGAACCTTTGTCTACCCAGGTCCCACATTAGAGATGGACCAAAATATTATGTATCATGTGTAGATGTATAGTAAACTTTGTACACTATCGCTCAACTCAGTTGGTGTTAAACTAAAAATTTCTCTCCTCCTCTAAGGAGGTCCCCATGATGGCAGATCAAGGATGGAAAGTATTCCATGATTTATAATGGTAGATTCACTATATGCAGGCCACTCCTACTGCCAGCTGCTACTTTAAGTGAGGATGTGGCTTTATTATCTGATAGGCTCCCATCTGCTCAAGGACTTCTACAAGCACAACTGCCGCTTCCTCAGGTTTGTCGCAGTTCTTCTTTGTGATTAATAATTATTTATTCATTACAAGCAAGTTGTTTTTACGGATACCATCATCAAATATGGACCAACAAGTTATTATAAATCCAAAGCTCCAAGCTCTAAACCTGCATATGCATTTTCAAAGGTTCTATCTGCTTCTCACCTGATTATTATAGAGGTGGCAATCTTAGCCCATTTGTATGGAATTGGTAATAGGTCAAATGGGTAAAACTATAAAACAAACAAAAAATGGGACTTTTCAAGAGTCAATGATTAATTCATATTATTGTTATAAAAATTGGTATGCATTCTTTCTTATATGTATAAATCGATTCGTGTCTCTTCTATAATATTTAGCTTTTAATTTTACTATTATCTCCTTATTTTGATTCATGCTAAGAATATCCGTGACTTTTATCTTCTTTCTTTCACCATTTGTCTTATTAATTCTGTTTCATTAATTCAGGAGACTTCATCATCTTTATGATGTCCAGATGATGGAGAAGTATAAAGAGGCGGCTTTTTGATACCTAAACTTAATAGACCTATATTAGATGCTATGTCATGCACAATTATAGATTTGAGGTGAATTTTTGTAATCTTTTATGTGGTTCTTATGTCACAGCCACCACTTTTCGCCACTATCACGCCTGGAAAAAGCAACCACTACCGCTGAGAAACTTGGTACCGTCACCAGCACAAATATGGTGTCAATCAGGCACCTACTGGTGTAAATTTTACATAGTTTACTATGTAAATTTGATATAATGTTGGCACCTACTGTGTAAATTTGATACGGAGTATAATGTTTACTGTAAATTTGGTTTTCACTTTTTTGAATATATTTATGTACAAATATGTCTTTTTCTTCTATAATGTTGGCACCTACTGTGTACACAGATTATAGTCGATACATTTACTTCACTAGGTTATAAAGTATATGAAGTAGTACATGCCCCATACTTCTGGGTTCACTTCCCAGGCCAAATCTCATGGGACGTTTTTAGTGATATTCTTGAGAAGACTCATGTTGTGACCATGCTAGGTAGCATATAACTAAAGTGTAGATTTGTAGCACTCACACTCACAAGTTACTGTGATGGAATAAATTACAGAAAATGCTTACTTTATTGATGTAAGAATCGGTAGAACTCTAAAGAACAGGTACATCATGACCCACTCCTCAACGTGTATAACCATGAGATTGGGTCAAACTTGTACCAACAATAAATTATTTACTAAAGCATATAACAACATGCAGGCTTATAAACTTGAAGTGTTCCAGTCATGCATACATGAACCTGACACATAACTGATTAAACCCAACATAAAGACCTTATAAATGTTTCCAGGAACAAAATCCATAGATATAAATGTTTGAAGATAGATCTGTCAAGAATCTTTAAAAACATAACTACAACTTTACGCTCACCTACCCCAACCTAGAGTTAATACACTGTTAGGTCAAGTTAGCAACAGTTTTCTTACGACAATGTAAATGAAGATTCATTTTTTTGTGAAAGAAAGGAGAAACATATTTATCCAAATCCTTGTGAGAATGGATAGGTTCAGACGAGGCTTTCGATACAATCTGAAAGTAGTTTTCAAAATTTAGAATAATCACCTAATAATCTACAACATAATGAAACATAACATTTTATAATTAGTGAGAATAATACTCATAGAACCAGGCCCTTCAACAGCAGGCCCAACTAAAAATGGCATAACACTAGCACCAGAACCAGGAACACACACACCCAACAAATGAGCAGCTATAGTTATTGCAGTGCCAATGCACCTTGGTGACCTTTGAACATTATTGTAAAGGTGATATTTCTGTCATTTATTGTGCTGGTGATACGACTGATTCACTGATTTACAAACGATGAAGTTTCTGATATCGCAGTTGAGTTACTCACAATAAACTATACTTTTCTTATACTCTTTGCATAGTTACTGACCTTTCACAAAGTTAACGGGAATTTACGATTTGTACTCTATCTATGTTTCTAACTGGATTAAAAGTTGACTTATAATTCATATAGCTCTGCAGTGGGAACTGGTCATTACTCTAAACCTTTTGGAATATATGTTTTGCTCCATTCAGTTTGCCGCGATTGCCATAGCGCACTGGAAAAATCACTAGAACCCACTGTTTTTAGCCTTATCCTCAACAACTTTAGGCATAGCAGGAACAAGTCATCAATTAATCCTGAACTTACCCAAATGAATGACCTAGATCCTACCATCTCACACCAAATTCTCCATGCCTCAAAACAATGGAAATTTAACCCAATGTTTTTGAACCAGGTCCACATCTTGGATTCGTGGGCAGTTTGCGTCGTCTGATGTAAAACACACTTCAATCTAATAGCAGCATTTTAACCGTAGATCCTCACTTTGTAACGATGTTCTTACTCCCATATTATTGGGAAACTTGATTTGTATGTATCTGCTACTAGTGTGAATCCTCAAAGGGTAAGCTTCTTCAGTTCCTGCCTATTATTCTTGATGTTGGAACTAACCACCAGGCACTTCTAGAAAATCGTTTTTCTAAGTAAATAGGTACTCTAATACACTTTTAACTTGCCCAATTTTATCACTTTATGTCACATTTTTATCAGCCGCTTTGCGTAGACCAGGAAAGTATACTGATGAGAAGAGTCCCACGGACACTGCATCTTTCCTGGGTATTGGATATCCGCCATCTGTTTCTGCTTCTTCAGTGAAACTTTGCAATGTTTCGTATATATTCCTCTTTTTGTGTGGACTTACCATTTTCTAGGAATGACACCAGACATTCGGGGATCTCCCAAAACGTGTGCCACAAATAGACGCTTGCTATCCAATCAGTGACAATGTTGTTTGATGTTTTGGGCAAAAAGACGGTCATGCAAGAAATGTGGTCGTGTCAACCATTTAACATTTCAATGTAGAAACTTTTTTAGCATTAAAAAATACAATAAAAAAGATCCGGAAGCTATCCAGGCTGCAGTTATGTCGCGTTTAATACATGGGCATAGGAAGAGTAGTGCAAACGAGAGCTCAAATGAAGAGATTAAAAGCACCAACTCCAACAACTTACAAAATCATTGTTATGTGTAGAATGGTGACACCTCTATGTATGTATGAGAAGCCTATAGTAGAACAATTTGTATTATGTATGTGTGAGAAGCTTATAAACGTTGTATTTTTATATTAGTAGAAGGGTGACATGCTTCATTTTTTATTGAATAAAGAAACACGAGTCGATGTCATTAAAAGAGACCGTGAACCTCTCTACAATGGCACATGCGATAGTTTTAGTCAAGGTTGTCAAGATCTCGATCTTGATCTTAGGATCTTACGATTTTACGATATTGCAAAGCAAAAACGATCCGGATCTTACGTAGGATCTTTGCACGCTTAAGATCTTATAGGATCCCGATCTTAATCATATGATCTTAAGATCTACTACGATCCGATCTTACTTTTTCTCGAGCGACAAACTAAAAAATTACAAATTTATTGTATCTATTTTGTATAATCTAAAAAACAACATATAAATCTTCTTATACATTTCATAATCATAATTTAGGACCACATTTTTATACAAAAATTTCGTATGATTTTGTGTTTACGATATATATTAATTTATAAATTTGAAAAATATTGCAAAGACTACTAAGAAATTACATTATAGTAGGATCTTACGATCTCGATCCTACTTTACGATCTCGATCCTGCAAAGATAAAAACGATCATAGGTAAGATCCCGATCTTGAAAACCTTGGTTTTAGTGTTAGCCTGATGTTGACGTATATGGTCGGATGAACTTGATCCGCCTTGGGGACCAGTACATAACATGGCTAAATGACATGCTATTATTCGATATGTATAAATACTATGAACTAATGGATTAATCCTACAATCTAGGGGTGCTTATGGTCCGAAAATTGGACTGGCCGACCATAATGGAACAGATGGAAATCGAACTTGTCCAAAATGTTGGACCAAGTACCTACAAAACATAATTATCGGTCCGGTTTGGTGTTACGAAGCATAATTACCAGTTTTTGGGGAAATCCAAACCGAACTAGACAAATTGGATTGATGACCGAATATAAAGAAAAACATAGATTACCAACCTAACCTAAATATATTCGGTCCAATTCTCCGAACCGATTCAGTCTACGGTCTAATATATTCGGCCGATTATATTCTACTCTCTTCTTACACATTTAAGTCCTCTTTCTCTACTCAAAGGTTGTTCTTTATAAAAAAAAAGTGGTATTCTCACACTGGTAAGTACATGGAGGAATTAACTCTATTGATACAACCATGACAACCATTATAAGTACCACATCCGTTCTAAAATAAGTGTCCACGTTTGACTTTCAAAATCTTTTTTTGCAACTTTGACCGTAATTATTTTTGGGCGAGTTCCATAATACTTGATGCAAAATATATAAATAGATAGAGTTTTAAACTGTTAAAAAAACATAGAGTTTTAAATGTATTTTCAGTGATATATTTTTTTATCAAGTATTATATAACAAAAATAAACATATTTACGGTCAAAGTAAAAAAAAACCGAAAAACTCAAACGTGGAACGTTGTGTAAAAAAATGTTGACCAAACCGGCCAACAACAAACCAATATAACGTACCGAAAAATGTTTTTTTAAAGAAGATTAACGAATCGAGTATTTATACAACCAAAAATTCACATGGAACAAAACACGTTCGTCGGGTTAGCCAAGCCCTAAAAATATGAAAAGTTAGTTTCGCTTTAACAAAAATATGTCACACTCCCAACAAGTATAAATAATACAAAAAGATACTTTCAGAAAAAGATTATGAAACAACTCCGCCCGTTGGGCGGGTTACGACACTAATATTATATTTATATATTTATATATATATATATATATATATATATATATATATATATATATATATATATATATATATATATATATATATATATATATATATATATATATATATATATATATATATATATATATATATATATATATATATATATATATATATATATATATATATATATATGTATATATATATATATATATATATATATATATATATATATATATATATATGTATATATATATATATATATATATATATATATATATATATATATATATATATATATATATATATATATATATATATATATATATAGTGTAACTTTCTTTTCAGAATCATATTTAGTGACAGAACTGTCAGAACCCATTTTTAGCCATTAGGTTAATTGATCAATGGTTAAAATGATTTGTTCCATAAATGCAATAAAATAAAACCTTAAGTTTAATTTTAAAATGACCGAAGGATATTTTTGGAATTGAAAATAATAATTTTATAAAATGTTTATTATTAAATGAATACAAAATATATATATGAATCAGTAATCTTCGTATCTCTCCCACATAACCTATTCTTTGTTTCTATCTGTTTCTTACACTTGCCTCATGCCATCATCGATTAAATCGCCACCTCCTACCATCGTCGACCAACCGTCGCCGCCATCAACATGTCAAAGATCTATTTCTAGTTTTTTTTCAACAAATAGAAAGGTAAACCGCTTTTTTATTTGGGTTTTTATTTTAGTAGATCTATTCTTCAAATCGAATGAATTTTACTTTTATAGGTTTTTTTACAAATCAAAATATCTATTCTTTAAGTTTTGTTCAACAAATGGGGTAATCCTTAAAGTCCCTTAATCTTGTGATTGTCAAAGTCGTAAGAGATGGAAACAAAGATTGAAATAACACACCATCTCTGTTTCCTTCTTTCCTCAATTTCAACGCCACTTTTATAATATTCTATTTTATTTGCACCCATCATCATAAAAAAAATGGAGTATTGTTTAAAAAGCATGTTATTAGTTATTGAATTCACATGTATGATAACTAGGTTGAGATGAGAAAAAAAAATTCTACCTTAATTAGAAAATATACATTGACCTCTCATTGATCAAAGCTTTAATTTCTTTTTTTTAACAATAAAATCTATATTTTTTCATTTATTTGGTGGGAATGACGAAAGTTTTTGCCGTATTTGATTTGTAAAGTGTATCTCTTCGAAACATAATGTTTAAGTCTATTAAAATTTAAAAAATTTATTCATCTACTAACACATTGTTTTCAAGATATAGTACATGTGCAATTTATTCATCTACGACCAGTGGCTCATTCATTGTGGTGGTGCCTTTTGCTTTTGTTTAACATCTACCAATTTTAATAGCTTTATGCTTTTTTATCCATTAATAACATGTATGTTTTTTGACGAAACGTGTATGTTTGACGAACATGTATGTTTTTCGAAGCATGTATCTTTTTCGAAACATGTATTTCTTCGAAACATGTATGTTTTTTTGAAACAAATATGTTTTTCGAAACATATATACTTGTGTACCTGCTACATACATGTTGTACATGTATTTTTACATGTATGTTTGTTACTAATACATACATGTTTTTAGTAGACATATATATTTATTTACTAAAATATAACAATTGTTGTAGTTTCAGGTGTTGAGCATGGTTGATAAAGATGTTCAGAACGAGATACAAGCCCATATTTAGAAAAAACGGATAGTACACATAAAGATAATGAGAGTATCTAATGAGGAGAAATAAATGTTCATATAGAAAAATCACTAATCTAGTGTTAACTTAGTACGCAAATGTATTTTTTTATTTGTATGGTATTTTATTTGATATTATTTATATTTAATTGTTATGTCTCTAATCTTATATTTTGAATTCTAAGGAAATTTTTGCTACATAATTGACATGATGATCATCTTAAGCAAAGCATAATGAAACTCTAAAATATACATGTTTTATCAAAAACATACATGTTTTATCAAAAAACATACATGTTTTATCGAAAACATACATACACTTAATTTTCTTCAAAATAATGTCTGCTTAAAAACGTAAAAAAACAAAAAAAGAATTAATATTTAATTTCGAAAAATAAAGGATTTAAAAAAAACATTTCTAAAATGAAAAAGCAAGTATGTTTTCCTATTGTGCCCTTATGATTTTAAATAAATTTTTTAATATTGCTAAATTCTGATTGGTCTATTATGGTTCTGATAGTTCTGACACTACTAATGGTTCTGACAATATAATATATATATATATATATATATATATATATATATATATATATAATATATATATATATATATTATATATATATATATATATATATATAATATATATATATATATATATATATATATATATATATATATATATATATATATATATATATATATATATATATATAGATATATATATATATATATATATATATATATATATATATACATATATATATATATATACATATATATATATATATACATATATATATATATATATATATATATATATATATATATATATATATATATATATATTATATATATATATATATATATATATATATATATATATATATATATATATATATATATATATATATATATATATATATATATATATATATATATATATATATATATATATATATATATATATATATATATATATATATATATATATATATATATATATATATATATATATATATATATATATATATATATATATATATATATATATATATATATATATATATATATATATATAGGGGAGAGTTAAAATAAAAAGACTTTTTTCTGTGAGAAGGATTTTCAGCCATTGATTTAAAATCAATGGATGTGATCAATCCATAATTCTAACTAACTAACTAACCA